>JAQFXT010000331.1:0-44991 GCA_034683725.1 Strigamia crassipes
TTTTCAAATTAAGACCTTTTATGTGTATAATTTCTTTCAGACGACGTTGAAACCTTTTCTACATTTGTCAGATTGAAGTACGTAGCATTGAAAACCGCAATTTAATTTAATTGGGAAGGAAGTGTTGAATTGCCAGGTACAGAAATCGTGGACACATGTTTCGCAACTGCATTCCAGTTAAACATAAGGCCACAATACAGTAATCAACTTTCGCCAAATGTTGCTCCTGACATTTCTGCACACCTTTGGAGACGTCTGTTCTTAATGCAGATAGATTAGATGATCCCCACTCTCTTGAATTGCTCAATAAATTCTAACACCCCCACCCCATCCACCCCCAACTTCCCGTCTTAACGCATATTTGAGTTCCATTACCAAACCCAAAAACATAAGCAAATGGGAAAAAATGGGAAAAAATAGAAAAAAATGATTTCCCAACAGTAAAAAATGTATCCGCACGTCAAAAAGTTATTTTCTCAATAGATTAATATGAGCACCAAAGTAATTTTGTTGTAAAATGTTTAGATATTTTTAAAATTAAAAAAATATCACAAATACCAGCACTTAATCAATATATTTCATTTCGAAAATTTGTAAACTTTTTTTTTTTTTTTTTTTTTTAAAGTTTAACCAATCTTCTCTGCCTTATCGCACCACTGAGCAACAAAAAAACAACACGGCAAAAAATTTCGAAAACAATACAATTGGAAAGGATGGTAAAACACTTCACCATTTCGTTTTAAAGTGGTCTCCATTAAAACTTAAATTCATTAGTGAGCGCAATCACCCAAAGCAAGCTTTTCGCTTTTCTCACACATGAACTTCATGCCAAAAAAGATTTCCCTTGGTATTTTCAAACACTAAAAATGACTAAACAGCGCTTAATATATACTTGTGTTGTGGCTGACTGAGAGGAAACTGTAACCTACCACATTCTAGTTTGTATGTGTATTAAAGCAAAATGAAGCGAGTTGGGTTACACCGTCTGGACAAAACAATGATCTAGATCCAACTTCAGGTTACAAATGTTTGCGGGTAGTGCAGCTTTATTGTATACAAATACAAATTATCACTCTGCTAATGCAAGATAACCCCATTTTAATATTTCCAGATTAAATTTACCATTAAAATGAAATCACTATCGAGTAAAAATGTGTCCTTATTTACCATGATATGACTAACCATTAAATATTGGAGGTATGCATTCGTTGACGCTAATTATGACATCAGCTGGTACGGTAATCAAAGTGTAAATAAAAAAATTTAAAAAAATTAATAATGGAACTTTGCAATCTGCAATATGTACACAATCCTGGTGAATAGAATTGGAAGGGCACAATTACAAATATCAAGGCGAATAATATCAAAATTAAACGTCATATCTAATCAAAATAAAATAGACAATCTAATAACAACATTCAATTCTGAATTGCACCAAACTATATTTTAATACTGTTAGCAAGCGATAAGGCAAGAGAAAAATCTAAACCAGGATTAAGTAAAAAAAAAATTTATTTTACCCCAAACAACTAAACCTTCTAGCCCATTTTATCGACCAAATGTCATAACGTTTGTTTTCCAATTAGCCATATCAATTTCCACAATAGAGAAGCAGCAGAAAGAAAAAATATAATATGTTTAAAAATTGATATCCTGCAATTGATCTATAATCAAAATCCCAATTCTTTTCCAAAATAAACTTATATAGAAGAAGAAAAAAAACACATCTACTTCTAAGCCTAGTTACAACAGAAATCCGAATTTCTTTGAAAAAGATTAACTTCAACCCTATTATTTTCCTCGCTATCATTTTTTCTTCATATCGTTCTTTACAAACTGATTGGCTCAATTTCGTTTTTCCCATTCCTTGCGAGTTGCGAGTTCGGTTAAATTTTTTTTCGATCTAGTGGAAGATGCATTGTACTCGGTTAACCAAACCGATAATAGATGTTGTGTAAGGGTCACTGAAAAAGTTTGCAAACCATGTGCACGCCTCCATCTTCAACTTCCATTTCAAACGACTCGTGTATAATTTCATGGTCCTCAAGTCATTCCATTAAATGAACTGCGGATCTCTTTTCAATTCATCACCGAACTAATGCCTCAAATTGCTTAACTCACTTTCCTCTTCTTGCTGCAAAAGAGGATTTTAAATGGACTCGGAAGAGGAGGAACACCAAAAAAAGCAGCATCAGAATCGTCTTTCAATGTAAGCAAATGGAATGCGTTCCATTTAAGTCGACAGTTGTCAATTTTCTAAATGCAAATCATTTTCCTTTAAAAAAAATCAATTTTTTCTCCCCATCGATTTGTGTGCATAAACTCCGTTTAAAAAGCAACCCATTAAATTCCGCTTTTAAAGCGCAAAAAAAAAAATTTGAAATCAATAGTGTATAAATTGAAATGCAAAGTCAACTTTAGCGGGTTTTTTACACACTTCAAAGGTCTTATCCGTTGACTTCAATTGAATGGTGATCAACACACTGATCGACCATTTGGACTGTGATCAAATCTGCTTCCGTCCTAATTGATTGGGTTTCTGCTAGATGGATTCCTCAAACGACTCAATTCGTTGCTGCCTTGATGAGGTCGCAGACCTACAACTTGACCGGAAACTATATTAGAGGCCAAAAACAAATAAAAAAAAACAAATAATGCTCAGTTTTATAGCCCACCAAACTATCAAACGGAAGAACCTTTACTGCGAATTTAAGCGAAGCGAAAATTCGTTACGGATTTCAACGTAAAGAACCACCAGAAATTCCCCAAATGGTTTCTTGCTCTATACCCTTTAGTTCCCAACCCGAAAAATAACTATCCATCACAGGAAAATACCTAAATAAATTACTATCAAATGATACTTGATACCCAAAAAAATAAATAACCGCAATGTACAAAGAAAATTAGAATCTTATAATCATTAATGTCGTACGTAAAACGATTTCAATTAGAACGTTGTCCTAATAAACTACTTGGCAACGGTGCCAACCACTAATATACGCACAGCCAAACCCTCCTCTTCAACCCCCGTCCTTCTCCTTTCCTTCACCCGCCCACTCGCTTCCCCTCTTATCCCCCCATGGGAAATAAAAGCTATTTCTAGACCGTTGCCACCGCAATCAAAGGTCTAGTGGTACGTGAACTCATAGTCGTCTTCACTCCAGTTGGGAAAGTAGCCAACTTCTAATTGCGGTTAAAAGACGACCCCCGTTTGCTTAATGACACATACAAATAATAGTCGTTTTGGATTGTAATATTACGGGTGTTACGCTGATCATTCGTAATACTAGACCTCGGAGTACGGTACATTATTATTATGTCCGTTTAAAGCTATCAAGCATCCGGGGGGAGTTCCTAGCTAGTCGAATACCAACCTAAGGGTTCACTTTATTTTAATTTTACTTTTTAAATTCTCGAAGTCATTTTCCGTATGCATTTAACTCCCAACTACTTCATGTTGTCAATGTGATTAATTTCTGAAAATGTTAAAGTAATCACCACAATTCCTCACACGATGCCACAAACAGCTGAAGTGCAATTAGAAAAGTTGAAATGCACAATTTAAAACTACACATATGTTCAATACTAATTGTGGATAACAAGATGCAAATTACAAACGCGAAGTGTAATAAATAAAACGGTCGCCATTCAACCCTTTGACTCCAGCTTAAAAGCTGAAAAAGAAAAGTAACGCGAAAAGAAGGAAGGTTTGCTTTGATGGATCGACTAATGAAGAGACGATAATTTTCTGCAGACGTGATCCTGCCAAGCCAACACCTTCTGGCCTCCATCTACAAATCAAGGTAGACTGTTTGTATGGAGCTGGCTTTTGCTGGCGTGAAGACTTTTCTCTTCTTCACTTTCACGTACAAGATAATAAATTTCCAAATTCATCATTCCACGTAATGTCATTCTATGACATTTGGCATTGCTCCAATACCCTCCCCGCTTCCCTAATACCCCGCCCACACCAAATAAAAAAATATTAAACCCCGAGTGATCCATCATAATAGAAATTAGGCTTTCCCAAACATAAAAACCGGAAATGAAAGACTAGTCTTTTTTTATTTGCATCATTGTAATGAAATAAAAGTGTGTTTTCACAAAATACTGTGAAATAAAAAATAAAAATGTGAACTTTTGACAGAAAAGTGGTGCTGAAGTAGAATTTTTTTCACATCACCTTAGCCCAAGGTTTCAATTTACATAAACAGTGGTCGCTTGTTTTCAATTCCATGTCCGACCTTTGTTTTTATTTGCATTGCACTATACGATCATTTAACATGTGGGTTTCTCATGAATATTTTATGGGCCGGTCGATTTATTTGCAACATTTTCTTACGGAGATCAGTTAGTTTTTCATTTTCTATATAAAAAATGTAATAAGAATCCCGGCTGACCAATATAAATAATACCGCAAAAATGAACAAATAAGTATCAACTCGAACTTTACCCTGCAACTGCATGTTTTCAGGCAATACCGGGAGGTAAAAAAAAGTGTGTACACGTTAGATCTGTTGTTGCAATCTTTTGTCATTTTTTTATAAGTAAAAACGGACTTTCATTTTTATATCAGTTATATTACGGTTGTTAGTTAATTAGACTTGGTTTGAGCTCTGCCCTTACCTTAAAAAACGACATTATTTTGGCACAATCCCGGTCGACTACTTATTCAATTATAGGAACACTACACAAAGAAGCTAAGAAATTCCTTCTGGGTGCAAACCAGACTTTCTCCGTTAACAGACACACAAAGGCTATAGGACAGATTCTCCAGTATTCCGCCAAGATCCTGTTTTTAAAGGTGAAGTGTACGTGCACATACTATTAATCTTGTTATTGCAAACACTATAAAAATAGAAATCTTTGTAAACTGGACAGAGTGTCAATTGTCAACATCATTTGCATTAAGATACATCAAGCAAATATTTATCCAACCCGAGATTTACATAAACTCTCCAAACATTCCAAAATTAATTCAAAAATCATTGAAAGATTCACCACGATTCGTAGTTAATGTTTCTTGCAAAACAACACAAAAAAGATTGTAAAATTATAATTGAAAAAAGAAAATGCTTATTTTATCAATAATTCAAAAATTCAGTTATACAAAATCCATTTAGAAATTCCAATTGCTTTTTCTTGCAAACAAAATATAAAACCTCCAATTTGTCATCACCAAATACCCTCAATTTATAACTGTTGTGTAAAAGCAATAAGACAAAAAGTTTACTTTCCTTCCAGTATTTCGTATTCAACAGGCATATACGGAGATATATACTAACATAGCAGCGAAGGGACATCGTGGTCAATTTACGATTAGATAGATGCCCATGCTTCCCTCCAGTAGTCCATTAACTATTGCTCTGATGAAAATGTAAACCCTGTCAGAACATCATCCATCACATCCGCCATACTACAGGAGTAAACTAACCACATGAACCTTGCAAACCATCGTTGCGACCGCAGCAGTCAAAACACATCAACTGCGCATATTCATCCATTGATTTAACCAGTACTAGGTAATTCGTTTGTTCAGCCATGTTAATGCCCTTGAACAGTGTATAATTCTCCCATTTCTAAAAATCAATTGAATGAGGCATACAGGGTCACTTCATGAATTGTAAATTACCACCCGTCATCCAGATAATATGCAAAATAGAGTCAAACTACGCTTCATGCTTATCAAGCTCGTCGCAGGCATTGCACACAAACGCTAGGCCTGCGGGGTACCATTTCAGATTGACAGCACCAATGGGACAAAAAAATAAACATTAATATGTGCATTCACCTTTGATCATTTCAAACCAAATTTTCCTTTTAAACACATAAATATTCAAATTTGACAAATTGTAAATTAAAAAATGATACCACAAAGGAAAAAAAAAAGAATAAATCAATATTGAACGCAGATTAAAATAAAAATGAATTTTTATTTGATGTGATTTTCTACAATAAAATTATTGGATGCTTAAACCTTATCCATAATTTAATCTAAGAGATTGCAATTTCTCAACGCATACGTTCCAATAAATCGATAAAAACTTTTCAATGTTGATTGTTTCCACTTGTTTCAAACCTATTCAATTTGAATGCGCATTCTTATGAAAGAATCTTAACAATTTAATAAACAGCAAAAACAAATAAGTAAAGAAATAAAAAATTTAAAAAGAATGTAACAATTTAAACTAGCTCGCTAAAAAAAAAAAAAAAAAAAAAAAAAATTGTTGTAATTTCACGTCAATGTTTCGAGAGAAAGAAGACACATCGTTGTACTTATCGATGCCAAAATTTTTCAAATTTCTAATCTCGTTTTGCTTTGAATATCGTTCAAAGCAAAACGAGATTAGAAATTTGAAAAATCATCGATTTATCATCGGCAACCATTCACCCAAGCCGTATTACTTCTATAGCAGCTCGCAGTCATTCATGTCTTCAACTCATACAAACAATCATCAACATTCCATGCCAAATGGTGAAATGACCCTTGGCGCCAGCAGTGCAATACATGAAAGCAGACTGTCGACAGTCAGCGAGATTCTCTTTATGAGAGTCCAACGGTGCTCGGCCCCTCACATTTCGAGCCAAAAGTCTCTGTCATCACACAGTCAGAGCGCGGGTTTTCACGAGGAAATGCCGTGGAGGAAGGGAGATTTGCCCGGAATGGCTACGGCAGCAGATGTTGAGCCAATAGACGCACGGATATAGAAAGAGGATTGAGAAGTGCGGCGACACATTTGGCTGCTTGCCATTATCAAACTGGACGATATATGACCGCATTAAAAAATTTGTCCCAGCGGACAATTTGCTCTCCACTCCACGTAAACAGCCATCGACAACTAATGTACCAATAAACGTGAATTTAAGTATGAAAACCCCAGGAGATGCCCTGACACGCACAATAACATGCAATGTCCCGAGCCTGCTAAAGATGAAATCTTGCACTAGCAACACGCCTTTCGGTCGTGGTTGTGAATACTAAAATCCTTTCCATGACTCGACGCCTTCCAAGTTTCTCTGCCCACCAAAGACGAGGGAAAAAATTGGAGGAAAGAAAAAAAAAATCACCATCCACTCCATGAATCGATAAGCGTAAATCACGGTCCAAAAAACGTATGTACGATCGGGCGAATACCTTTCCTCCATTTAACATTCCCAAAATGCCAAACTCCGAACACACCGTTGTAGGGGGAAAACCCGATAGAAAAATTGTTACAACTGACTAAAGCAGGCATCACCCGAGAAACCTTTGAGCTTTTTCTCAATGCAATTTTCTTTTTCCTTTCAGCTCGCCAAAGAAAATTCCCTTATCCGAAATCAAATTCACCGAGAAAAATTTTTTTTTTTTTTTTTTTTTTTTCAAATTAAGTTTTGGGTTTGAGATAAAAATGAGACAGCAATTAAGCTTACAAATTGAATAGTTTTGTCTCTATACTTGCCCATCTTCGGGCAAAGAAAGAACAAATTAAAATTAAAAAACTCGTGCATACAATTATACAATTGTTGTCATGTGCAAACACAAAATTCAAGATATAGGGTAACGGCGATGTCTTCATGGCACGACTCTCAGACTTGACTCTCAGCAAATGGTAGCCAAGATAGGGAGAGACGCCGGTCATTTCCGTGGAGAAACTGTAAGGTCAGACCAGTAAAACGAAGAACAAGACATAAACGCGGGAGTCTTCCTTCCTGATGATTGCAGTTTCAAGCAGATAACGCGCATTAATTCTTTTTTTTTCGGGGAATGTAAATACGAAATTACAAAACAAAAAATTAAAACACGGAGTTTGTTTTACGTTCCGTTTCTGCCACTTCCGAAATTCCGCTTGTAGTGAAATTGTATCGGCTATGGAACAAAATGTTCGTTCTTTTTAAGAAGTAAACAAAAAATATTGGCTCGCATTTAAAAAAATTGTCCTTAGGAAATAAATGCACTTTAGAAACGTTAACAAACAAATGAAATCAATAAGCCAAGACGAAAAGTTTGAAATTCATCTAACAATTGCAGTCTAAAGCTTCGTACGCAACATTTTTTCTGGGGCCGAATATTCCTTCAACCTAATTGTTCAGGGCTGTCAACTCCAAACTACCATTTTAACAACAAATTTTATTTATTCATTCGTTTGCAGAAAGCAGTAGCGCCCAGCCAGTTTGCTTGACAAGAGGCCAAGCCCTTGTCTTTACTAGTGGAAGCAAGATTAGCGAATGGCCAAGTACCCAGGGGTACATTGATGAAAAAGTCAGAAATTACAATGCAAGTAATAATTAAATATTAAGTAGTACGCCAGCGATGGGGCTGTAAAGGTCACGGAAAAGCTGTACATGTTTACAGAGATTGCAAAAAGCCTAAACATTAAAGTACCACAGTAATTTCATCGCTCTCTTCTGGTTGGTTTAATATTTCATTATCTTGCCCGGTTTAATTTTTTATCATCTTGCCCATTTCAAACCGTAATTTTATATAAAATGAGTTAGCAAACAAAATATTTATTTGCAGCAGGCACTTTATGGCTATAAATTTAACGTAAAACTTATAAGTTTATGGTAGCCAATCCGATAATTATCCACTATTTAACTTATAAGTTTACGGTAGCCAATCCGATAATTTTCCACTATTTACGTCACCGTCACGTCACTGTCCAAAAATTGCAATTTGCAATGACCTTGTTCGCCGTCACTTTGGATTCTCCGCTTTATCTCATTGTTTTCCCTTGGAAATTGTATCAACACACAATAATAAAGTTGTGGCATATTTTTGAATTAGTTTAAACAAGTAAGTCGACTTCTATAACTGTAACGTAAAAGTTCAATCAGTTCATGTTGCGGTTGAACTTTTACGTTACACTAAATATAGCGTAAAAAGTGCCGTAATTATACTGGAAAAGTACCTGTCGCAAACGGTGTAATATCTGTCGCAAACAGTGTTACATCTGTCTGAAATTACCAGTACCGGTATCCCTTTGATAGCTGAACTATAACCATTTGTTCAAGATTCAAAATTACTATTTAGTATTTGCCAACTGCATTACTTGATAAATAATTAATGCAAAAGATAAGAGTGCTATTTAGCCACGGCCAAACCAAATGACCATTAAGAGCCTTCGTTGCGGACACTTCATAATTTCTTCCTACCATCCGACTTTATTGGCAACAATACAATTAGTTAAACACTCTGAGGGAATAAAAGCCTCATCAACACCTAAAAAAAACTAAATTAACAACCCAAATTAAATCTACCAGCTATTCCCGATCAATATTTAATTCACCAAACTCTATCAAACAAATAAAAAAAAAGTGAATAGTTTCCACTACAATTTCATTATCAAGCCGGAAATAATGAATTTCAGATTAAGTGTCGAAGAAAGGAAATGAAAGGGTTGACGGAATAATAGCAACATTCACACTGAATAGCGCACAACGAGCTGGGGAAAATATTTAACGACTAGCACCGAGAGGAAGTAAACGCAGCAGCCCAAAATAAATGTCCTCTACTTCACCAGTCATGTTGCTTTTCGACACAAAAGGGGGAAGGATTTTCGCACCAAGTTAGAGAAACTTAACACAGCGTCAATGCTTTGCCTTCCCCATTCCGCAGTTCGAGAAGACTGCTTGCTGTTGTGCAGCATAGTTTTTTAAACTTTTCAATTCAACACACGCTTTTGTGCACCTTGTGCATGGAAATCAAGTGGAGCTTTACATTTGGACCTTTGATTCGCCTCGAGTACGCCTCGCAAGTGCCACTTGAGAAAAGAGATGAGATGCAGTTGTGATTGCTCGTGACAAGAGTTAACGTTTGCCACTTTACCTTATCTGGAGAGGTTTCACGCGATATAACGAAACGCTCTGTCACGTCGCATCATTCTAAGGCCAACACACCAACTTGGAAATTATAAATGTGTACGCAATTTCTCTTTCTTTCGGCCAGCTCCGATAACAAACAAGCGTCATCATCAATCTCAGATGAGCATGTGAAATGCAACAATTTCAGCGCTGCAATATTCTAAATCACGAAAAGCGAATTGGAAACGAGACGGGGATTTAAAGACAACCCTTTTACTCAACTATGTTCACAATACATTACTGTCTGGCTCAAACTGAGCTTTCTGACCGTGTGTGCAGTCAAGCCTAACTATCACGGAAAAATGCCCCGCAAGCGATTGGCTCGTTAAAGCAAGTGGAAAGAGAAATAAGAAACCATCTTGATGTGTCTGGCGGATCGAGCGAGTATTAAATTCAAAAATTATTGCTATCTGCCATAAAGATAAGAGAAAAAAATAAATGAAAAAAAAAATAATAAAAAAAAAAAAATAAAAAATAAAAAAATCTCGAAACGATTATTAAATCCGCTTGCACAATATTGAAATGACATCAACGTGCAAATATGTTGCTCACAGAGCCCACTTTACGACTCCATCCCAGGAGCCATTCTCGGTTACATCAATTTATCGCCGTATGGGAAAAGCACGTAAAACCGAAATCTAGCATGTTTATATATCCCCACAACTCCAGTCAAGAAAAATCAGGCGAAACATTTTGCAGCCAATAGGTGCATCCAAATCCTTGGCTTTATGAAAAGAGACTTTCGCGCCATTTCAGTGACGCAGCAAACTGAGCAATTTACAACAAGACAAAAGCGCGTCCCATAACTCTATTCTATTATTATTCACATCCACATTTATTTCTTTGATGACATTCATTTTTTTTTTTTTGTTAAAAAAAACCACGGCTATAACTACAGGTAAAAAGATTTCCTTCTTTAAAACTTCTTTTTACGATGTTAATTTTGCGTAGATGTGTCATTTTAAAAGTGGCGAAGCGAGAAAACCAGAAAAGTGAAGAGATTTCCAACGCGCCCAAATGACAACTAAATTCATTTGCGCAGCATCAGCGCAAAATTTATCACACGCGACTGCAACATGGCAGCAAAATACCCAAGATTTAACGCAACATTGACCTTTAACTGACCTTTAACATTTCAATCAAGTCTACTATTAACGTCAAGACACCAATTCATTAAGCTAAGGAATGCTATCTGGCTCTAAACTTAGCAACTCACAACCAGAACTCCCAAAATCCAGGAATGTGACTGCAAATGGCAAACAAATTAAATGTTCATCAACTGCAACTTAAAAACAGAGCACCAATACCATTCTCCGTGCCCACAATAGTCAAAATAAATGCCAAACCTACTGAAACAACAACAGCATTTTGGAAAAAAATTTATTCACAACTAGACACCAAAATACCTTCAAAAATACTTTATTTTCACATCAGCAGAAATCTAAAGCCGTCGGCATATGAAATTCAACAATATCACATTCCTCGTCCTAATTAAACATGTATAATGTCCTTCGCACTAATTAAATAGACCAAAGGGATAAAACACCAGAGGGCGCGTCCAGGCTAAGATGAATGCGAGAATGACTGTCACAATGATAGATGAGTGGCCACACGAGCGACATAAGAAAATACCAGAGCATTCCCTAGAGAAAACCCTAGTATTTCAATTTCAATATACAATCCCCAAAGCAGCACCATTAATTATGCAGTCATTGTCATTGTCATTGACCAATATTCAGCACATGTTCGTGTATTTTCCCATTTAAACAATCCAAGTTGATACAACACTGTTAAAAATTAAGATTTCCACCCACGCCTACGTTCACCTCATTGGAAGGTGCGATCCGGCTGCAAAAGCACCTTGGGAATATCAACTAAGCTTCAGCAGCAAGAAAACGTCAAAGGATCAATAAGAACGAAAGGCATGTGAACGAAACTCGCTGCTGAGATAGAAAGGAAAATGGGCAAAGAGGGACTGGAAAAGAGATCCGTAGAAATGAGAGATGGGGTTATTTCGACCTTTTCTTGCCTCGACGGCGCGAATACCTCGTAAATTAGACGGCGGCAACCCGTGCCACTCTATCATCATTAGCAAATGTTTGGTGCCAGCCCATGTGAAAAGGAAACTTATTTTTCGGAGTTGACAAAAGAAAATTGCACGCAGCTTTTATATTTTCTTTACAGAGACTAAAACGCGTAATAAAAATGCCTGCTGACGTTAATAAGCATTGTGCCCATTTCTTCTCTGTTTTCAGCCCGAATGCTTTACTTAAATTAAAAAGTAAAAATGTGCATTTTCTATTTTGCACGTGGGATATTTTAGAAATTTTAAAAAAATGTATATTTAGAAAAAAATAAAAATCTTACTACACGATTTTACAGTTGATATTAAATCTCAATCTACTGAAGACCGAGCAAGCATATTTTTTATTTACGTAAACTCGCCAACAACTCGACTCGGGTTTATATGAGTTTACACCTCTTTCTTCCTAGTGAAAACAAAGCAACAAAAAAAGCAATTTCTTCCATCTAATATAAGGTCATAAAGGTGAACATTGAAGCGCAGTATTTTTCTTTTCTTTATTTTATTTTAAAGCAGAAAAAAAATAATCAACTTCAAGCCCAAAAGGAAAAAATGGATAAACTGTTTGTCGAAGCAAAACAAAGCCGATAAAACGCATAAAAATTCAAAAAAATCCACTTAAATGCCCATAAAACCACTAAGAAGCATTGGATTTTACACGTATATATACGTTACATAAAAGTTTTATGGAATATACTGCAATCTGCAATACAAGCCCAAGCAACCCTTGAAAATATTGAAAAATATCCAAAATGGCTACTCATTATTTACCGAAATAAATACAAATTTTATTAATTCAATTACTTCTTTCAAACCCATTTTTCAACATTCAAATGTCCCGGTAATCCAATATTTTGCATTATCTTGCCGTAATACATGTACATCTGAGTATTTAAACTTTAACATTTCGAATGCAAACGAGAAAACAAGACGACACTACTCTTGAGAGCAAAGGGTAAACGTGTAAGAAGACGTATAGCATTCTTACATTGATGCCCATCTTCATTTAAAATGTTAAGACAACCCTCGTGCCACCATTTTATCTCGTTGCAGCCAAGATAATGAGATGCATGTGCATGATACTCAAGTTCAGTTGGCCTCGACCCCCTTTGCAATCTTTCCCCTATCGCATGTTAATTAAATTACCCACCGATAGCCATAAATATTGATTTATTGAACAAAATTCGAACGCAGTCTTTCCACTTGGTATCTCGCCTCCCACCGTGGACCGTTATCTCACAATTTTATTCTCCATTCCACTCTTAATTACACGAGCTTTTATGATCAGAAAACAACCTTTGCTTTCACTTCACCACATTTCCCGATTGCAGCTTCAAATCGGTTCAAATCCTTGCACGGAGCGAAAGAAATAGTCGAGCACAGATTACTTTTGATCCAACTGGCTAACCAGTGTCTTTGTCTTTATCTACTGTATACACAAAACTAAAGATTCACATCTTTTTCCACTGCGCGTCACACATTTTTAACATTCAGTGCGACAATCCGTTTTGTTTGGTACTAATCCAACGTCTTTAACGGGAAAAGAAAATAGATATACGATAGCCACAGCAATTGTCAGTAACCGACACCTCATCAATTATAAATCGGGACTGATTCCCATTGGGCGATTTCAGCTACCAACCGGATCACAAAAGCAGGGCCATTACTTAGTGCAAAGTGAGGACGTTCAATCGACTGGGGAACAGTCGAGTAGACTCACAAAGAGAAAAGAAACTCCTACTATTCATTATTTTGTTGATGATTCCCATGAAACACAGCGAGAAGGCGGAGAAGATCTATTCTGCAAGAACATTTGAAATATTGGCCCTCCAATGCAAATGGCCACGTTTCCCTCAATTACTCAAGGTAAAATAAATAGCAATTCCACCACCACTAAATTCAGTTTTAATGATGAAGCAAATTAAATAATCATGCGTGCAAAAAAGTGCGTGTGATTATAAATGGTAATTTTTCACATTTCTTGAGTAATCAGTTGTTCAATGAACTTGACGATGTACTCGATTCAAAACCTTGATAAATTGTTTGTTCAAACAGCAAATTTACTATGTAAATTTGTGTCGGTTATGCTCTGGTCTATCTAGATTAGATTAGTTTCTTTTAGCTCTGCTCCACCGCCCAACCGACCAAAAAATAAATAACAGCAAACCAATAAACAATTCAACTTTAATTGTTTTGAATTTCTCTTTTTACCACAGTAAAGCAACAATCAAACGTGAGAAAATCCTTCAATGGAATCGATTTCTTTCACGACGTATGGCACATGCAAAACACTTTTAGATGTCTCTTTCGTCCAAATTGACAAATATTTGCCTAGATCCTCTTGACCTTCACTCCCAGACGGTATTTTGAATAATTTATGTTACATTTTCAGCAGTAATATCACGAGTGCTGTGTGGATTATCGATAATTTAGAGTCAGTCAAGAAAATTCTTGCCTAGCACTAAATCCCTAGTGCCCGAATGGCATGGGGATTTATTCTGGAAAGAACTTGAGTGCCTTTAGTTTAGTTTTTATCAGTAGTAATATCACGAGTGCTATGGGGATTTTAGATAATTTAAGAGTTAGGCTTAGTACTAATAAGCGTGTTGAAAGCCAGAAATGATCGGTGCCCAGACATGTCAGTTTACGCTGGACTGCTATAAAAAAAATACTGATGCGCAAAAAGATGAAGATTTATTCACACTCTTCTAGAAACTCTCATAGCTCAGTGCACTCCTGGTGACACCATCCATGTTTTATGACATAAACAATGCAACATTTTTCAAATTAACGGATGTCTGTTGAGAAAAATTAATTATGCTTGCTTATCAAATGAATAAATAAAAATGTTAATAACTTAAAAAAATAAATAACCAACAAAGTAAAACTGCTTTATGTGGTTAGTCAATGACATCGACGCCTTTTTAAAGATCAAACTGATCAACTTTAGTGCAAAAAAATAAACTTTTCGAACACTAGATTTATTCTTGCAAAAATTTAAATAGTAAATTCAATGATAATATTAATATCCCGAGTTGTTAGTCGTATAAAATGAAACAAAAACACCTCAAAGTGGCCAAGAGAAATAAATGTATACGAGATTTACAAATTCTGAAACCATGTGATTAAATTTGGCTGGATATTCAGTGGGGATTTGTTCAATTCCTCACAAAACAATCTAACCTTACCGTACTCTTATTTGCCTGTCACGACTTCAACAAAAGTTTTCAATCCACCACGTCCTCTCTCATCTATGTTAAATTTTTACTACCTCGTCGCCAAGCCAAATCACCTGAACCAGTTCTTTTTTTTCAAAAAAAAAAAAATCAATCCGACAAACTTTAACAGACACATCGTATAATGAAATCCGCATAATGAAAAACTATTTAAAAATCTTTTCCCCAATCCGTTTTAAACTGATGAACGAAAGTTATCAAACCAAAAAAAAAAAAAGAAGAAAGAAGAAAAAAGAAAAAAATAATCACTTCAAGTACAGGAGATGAAAGCTCCTCACTTCCCCCATCAAACGCAAACATTCTATTAACGATTTTTTTTTCTTATTAACAAGTAAACCCAGGGAAAAGTAGAGCAGGCAAAAGCAAGTGCGGCTCACGGGCGAATCTTAATTAAGCAAAGTCTCTTTTCATTCAGGCTAATGCACTATTTCCAAAGAGCTCAACTTCGAGTGAGAACGAATCGATTCGCACGCCAACTCTGACCATTGCAATAGTGTAATCGCATGCCTTCGAGTCTCTCCAACTAACCAATCAGCACTCAGATTATTAACTCCATGCACATTTAATAAAATAATTTAATTTTTCTCGTCTTGAATACCCGAATTCAAGCAAAACTCGAAACTAAACACGAATAAACACCAAATCTGTAAAAATAAAATAAAATAAAAGTCAAGGATGACCTGTCGCCTTCAATTCGTCTTGAGTGTATCTTTGCTAGCTCAGCTTCGTCTCAACTGATAAGGAAGTCTTCTTGGCCTCAACAAACATTGCTTCGCCCTCTGGCCTACTCTCTTCCATCGATTTTCTTCAACATTGTCATGTACAGTCGAGAAAATGCTGAGATGAATATTTGTTGCTTCCTCGAGAAAACAAATTCTGTGATTGTATTTGAATACTTACATTTTTCTTTCTAATACCGTACAAAGTGCTACATTTTTCCAGAAAATAAAAATAAAAATATACTCGGAATATTTTAAAAAGCTAAAAGTTTAAGTTATACGAGGGGCAAAGAATATCGTCCATTGCTTTTATCTTTTTCTTCGTATACTCCTATTTTTATGATCTCTAGTCGCTGGTTAGGGGCGCCATTGGCAAGGATTTTGGAGCACGGTCCTCACATCTCACGATTACCATCACCATCAACTGCTGTTTTCAGTTCAGTGCCATCACAAAGCATAGCAAACTTATATATCTTTAAAGATTCAAGCCAACTTTTATTTACTTAGCCAGGTTTCATCCTTAGCCTGTGCGATACTTCTATGTCAACAATAAAAGAGAACACAACTTTACGATGAAACCGGCATTGAATCTCGTGAGTATGTGACTTAAAAACTTAAAACCTGTACCACACGTAAACTTTATTTCCACTGTGCTAAAATTTTAATCTCGTACGGCAATTAATTTCTTCACAAATTACGCGCGGGGAATCACTAATCCACATCATATTTACACGCCACAAATGATCTGGATAATCCATAGCTGCATTAAGAAGATTATTTCAACATGTAACCACGAAAACAACACGCTTCACTGACCAAATATTATTTGCAAAGCATATTGTATTTTTTGGTATGTAAACACACGTCCATTCCATCTAGAAAATGTCAGGAAAACGTCAATATTGAACAATTCCAGATGGCTTGATCTCCTTTCCAGTGCATTATGAGAAAGTGCACGTTCCATTTCAAAAAAAGCAATTTTTCTTCTTAACACTTAAATAACAATAAAAATAAAACGTAAATAAATAAATAAATAAAAAGTAATGACATTTTCTTATCTTTTTGCAATTAATTATTTAAATTTCACAAAGCAATTATTACTTTTTATTGCAAATCAAATCTCCAAGTGGAAATCAAGGCCCAACAATCTACTCCACAATCTTTCATCATTTTTCATCTCTAGATCAAAGGTCCCGACCACGCACAAAGCTAATTGACCACTACAAGAACAAATTACTCAACACTGTACTACAAATATTTACCAAAACCACTATCTCACTCCTAATTCTCATTTCCTCGACTACAGCAATGACAGACAAATGAGCACAAATCAAGACCATTATATCCCTTTCCATCTAGCCCAATGTTTCGGCCCTTACATCTATGAGGCCACTAAATAACGACGTAATTTTTCCATCCTTCCTCTCTGCGAAGACAACAATCTAGGGTTACTTTTTTTGGTTAACTTTCCTTTTTTTTCCCTTCGCTTTTCCGCCCTCATTCTCCTCCGTGATATACAGACACTGCCAAGTGGGGAAAATAAAGAACCACGTGACTCCGTAACGATACGTTGATAAGCCCAAGTGATGGCTGCTTCCACAATGCCATTATCAACGGCAAAATTGCGGTGTAGGGATTTTGAGTCCTGACGAGTCGAGAGAGTTGGTATATAGGCACATCCCTAACCGTCACCATGGAAACCCAAAACCGCTTCAACGGCTCAGATGATGTGTACCATCAAGCTCGTGCCTTTCACACTGCCAGTGAAAAAACAACCTGTTTTAAACAAAATAAGAGAGAAAAAAACAAAAAAAAAGTCTATGCAATTTAAAGATAATAAATTATCTTTAAAAAATTTTCAAATTTCTCAATTTTTTTATCACTTTTTTTCAATTTTATTTTTTACTTTCTTTATTTTTTTATTTCATTCCGAAAAAAAAAAATTCAAAAAAAGTAATCATTAGGATCTAAGTCAAGAAATGGATTGAAAAGAACTACAATCGTGGTTCTATTTTTTTATTTTTATTTGTCTTGTCAGTCCTTTGGAACAGGCAGAATGAAAAACGAATTGAGTTTGCAAATAAAATGAGTAAGCAACTTTACGATCAGCCGTTACCGAATGTTGTCGCGACAGGGAAAGGAAGTTAAACTTAGTCGATGCTAACAAGAATGCAATCTTAATGTATAAGACCACCCCCGCCAGCCCGAAACAAATCACAAAAACCAAAAAAATAAATAAAATAAAAAAGATGATTAAAATATGTCTCCTCTTATTATTTAAAACAAAAAATAAACATTTGTCGGTATGTACCAAAGAAATTCCGTTTCATTAACAGATCGACGACTGTGCAAATTAGAAAAGCCTTTAAAATGCCACTTTCTAGTGAAACGAAGACTTAACTGATAAGTAATCAAGTTAGCAATGCAAATTACAAATTTATTTGGTTTCCTCACCGAAACTAAATTCAGAAAAAAAGTTTTCAAAGTGTACAAACATTTAAATCAAAGCCAAAAAAAAAAAAAAAAAAAAAATAGAAAAGTTGGTTTGGAACTTTTCAAAAACAAGTCAGTAATTTCATTTGAAAGCCTCGCAGCAACTTGAAGCATTGAGCCGGAAGTTAAATAATTCACCAACTTTAAATTGTCGAATAACTTCATCTCATTATCATCTCTCGAGTGTTAAAAATCTTCTTGTTCTCCTGCGTGGCAGAAGCGATCGACTGTGAACTACAGAAGCTAAACAGTGATTAAAACGAGCAAACAGCCAATAAACAAAAACCTCCATTTTCATCCTGGGACCCATTTATTTCATCGGACTTCTTCAAAGTCAAGTTGCGCAACAAATCAACGAGTTTCTCAAACCGAGATAACAAGAAAACAATTTCACTGCGTTTTCAGTCGTGCATCTCAAAGGACTTGATCTCTCAAGATAGCTGATACAAACCGTAAAGAAAAAAGAAAAAAATCAAATTTAATTTACCACCGAGCCTTAATTTTGCTTAACATTTCTCACAATCTTCCATCTAAGTTGTGACCACCGTTTCGTGGATAAAGCCGATCCAAACTTTCTAGCTCCACAATTTAATTAAAACACTTAATACTCCCTAGAGATATACATACGCTCCCATCCAACTTTGATCAAAACAAGAGATCAAGCGCACAATAAGAAATCACAACGTCTAATGGTCCTTTCCAATACCATTACTAGGATCACAGTGTGGGGATTTGGATTTAAAAAAGAACATCTGTACAAATGACGCAAAAACTAATCGAAAACAAATGCTTAATTACGCTGCATTGTTTACGTTGAGTTTTGTGATGTATTTGTTGATGTTATTGTTTACCGCGCGCAATGGGAACCAATCATTTGTCCAATATTATTCGATTGAAATCAACTTACAAAAGTTATATTAAAAGGCAGGTTTACCATGCATGAGTTGAAGCATGTGTTACGCGCAAAAGCTGATTTGTTGTGATGCTTTGCATGTGAACAACACTGCATCGCCTGTGCGCTTCTCTCAACACGCGTCGCACGAAGAGCTAGTTGAATTTTTTCAACTTCAACGCATTGTTGACATGCGTTTTCGAAAATGGCAGCGTCCAAAAATAACCAGCCTTCAACTTTTGAAGAAAGACAAAAATGATGCAAGTCATAGCAGACGAAAAACAATCACAAAAGCATAGCTAGAAATAGCCAACAAAACAGAAAAAAATGGTAAGTAACATTCAGCAATTTTCACTTAAAAAAAATTTTTTTTTTATGTAATTCAAACGCTTGCCAAAATAACACATTTTTGCGACAAAACCGCCTTTTGTGTCATAAAAAAAAATTTCTGCGTGAAAATGCAAATTTGCAGCATCAATAGAGCTGCAGATGTATTTGGTGCCATTTTGTTTGTTTGAAGGTTGTCGTGTGAATCACCATGCGTTGTGCTTGCTGCATTGACAATGCACGATGGCACTAGATGGTGCGTTGCGCTACAGGGCTTGTGCTTTAAAGCCGAAGCAACAACGCGAGCATGTGAACTTAGCTAATCACCTACCTATGCGCTTTGCCCAACGCGCGTCGTTATTTTGTGTTGTAGCGCGTAAAGTTAAAATTGAAAATTTTCTACTTCAACACATTGTTGTTTTGTGCATGTAAACGCTGAAGTAACAACGCATGAAACGATCCCTCTCAATTGTGAAACGCACTGCTCAAGCGCAAGAATTACAATAACAAATACAAACAACGAAAATGAAACTAACATACCATACATAAATAAACGCAAAATAAACAACAAATTTGACCAATGTTATAAATTCGTTAACAGTTCCAATACTGACTATCGGCATTAAAATAATCCAATACTAAATTAGATATATCGAATTTTAAAATGGTTAATTAATGCTATTGTTTTCCTCCTGAAGCCATCTCACTCCGGCAAGATGATGAAATGACTTAACAGAAATTTTTTTAACATTTAGAGTTTAATTTCTACAATACAGTATTAGTTCTAAATTTTTTGGAAAATGATTGTGGTAAATGAACACGATATTTGACGCCAGAGGTCACTCATTCACTTTCTAAATTGAGAACCAATTAGAGACAAATCATAACGTTGGATAGAGTACAACACAGTTTGTCAGTTACCCGTTTATCATTCGAGTAATGTAGAAAGCTGTGACAGCTGAACTAAATATAAAAGCAAAAAACTCCCGTAAACAAAAATTTTACAAATTATGAATCAATTTTCCGTCCCGATTAATTGGAGATCAGTCAAAGCCTAAGTCTATTCTATCCTGATCTCGAAGTTGGATGCTCAGAAATCAGCAATTCAACTATAGACATAACTTAAAATAAATAAGTTCAGTTGTTACGGGTCTAACGAAGTCAAGTTTCATTTCGTTTTATTTTACTCACATTTACCCGAATATACTACGAAATTAAAATTACTAAATAAATTACGCAATAACCTAACCAAACTAAAACAAAACTCATTAACTTAAACCATTAATTTTTTTTTTTAAATGCGAAACGGCAACATGTCACATGTCATGAAGCGACAGCAAGAAAAGACTAAAGAGCAATCTTAGATCCATTCATCCAAAAGACGATAGTTTTTTATTAAACTTTAGTAACTCATTTCACTCAAACGCAGCGTAGGGGAACTAAGATTATTGTCTTTGCTTGCCAATCAAAAAATTAATTAAACAGAAAAATATTTTAAACTCTAAACAAACACAATAATATAATTACATCCTAAAAATAACCTCTACTCATTTTCTCAAAAAACTAGTAAATATTTGTTCTCATTTGAACCCTTTTACCACCAAGTCATTGTTGCACAACTAAAAATAGCGATGCCATTTTTTTCCATTTGACAATAAACATCACATTTTCCATTCGGAATATAAACAAAGGAAAGATTTTAGGTCTGCGGCAAACAAGTCGTTTAAGAACGCCCTGCGCTAAATCAACATGGAAAACTCACTTGACTCTATATAGACACTGTCACACGTCAACCGCAAGTAAAAACTGAAAATCAAAACTATAATTTTAATGTTTCAAACTCATATTTTCCACCACGCAAAAGAGCTTTCACCTGGATGTTAATTCAATGTGATATTAGGTCCCTGTTTGCACTAATTAGTACTTAATATTAAAATCATCTTATCTTTGGAGAAAAAAATGTATCAATTCTAATGAAAATAATCTCCAAAAAATAAAACAATTTTAATAAGAAATGCTAATTTAACTTTCCTAGTCTCTGATTTCGCTCTAAAAAACAGTAAACAAAAGCGCAGTTTTACATATTTTAGAATTTTCATTACTCAACATCTTGAATTGCAACTATTATATACATAAAACTGCATCCCTCACTGCTGAGTGGCAGAACCTCCCAACAGAAATTTCTGAAATCCTTTCCAATTTAGTAGGAGAAGCAGTTGTATAAAGAGGATCTGCATTCTCTTAACGATTTGCATATTCATTCATAAATCTTCCTTTTAAAATATAACCGCACGAGTTTGTTGCAGGTGTTCATATAGGCTTTCATCAAGCCTTGTTTACACATCTTCATGTCGCCCATATGCTTACTGCAGCTGTCAGCATTGCTTATGCACTGGAAACACGAGTGTACATCACCATCAAGCCTAAAGACCTGCAGTAGCAGCAGCAGCGTAATGTGAATGCTAACAAAGACGAAAATGACAACCACAAGTGAAATTGCACCCAATTACCGGCAATGACCTCGTGTTGTTGATTCAAGAATTCTGTACATGTGCTCGCTTTACTGACTCCCACTCCTTAATAAAAGCCCAAATGCAAACAATAGAGATTTCGCAAGAAAAACATACTCGAGAAACTATTGTGCATTTCAATTTAAAACTTTATCCTGTCCTTCATAACAGATAACAACTATAGCTACTTGACTAAATTAATATCTCACGAGAAATAGTACTACTTGTTAACACGAAACGGCATCGCTGAACATAATTAGTGCCACACGAAAACATAGGACTCGATCTAAGATTTCATTTACAATGATAGCAATTAGGAAAAACTACCCAGTCATCATTAAATTCTTTTTTCTTTCAAATTTAAAACCTGTTATGATATCTATAAACGAGTTTTATCGTGTTTCCAGACAATTTCTGCACACAAGAATTTCGTATTAATACTTAAGCCAATGATCTTCAAACTGGGTTCCATGAGATGTCTCAAGAGTTCCGCAACAAAATTTTAATTTTAATTCAATTTTGATAAGAAAAACCATATTTTGTCTTACATTTCTAAGAAATAAATCATGTATCTAGGATGTGCGAATATACTAAGTAACAGTTCCAAAAGTAACATAAAACAAAAGTAACAAATTTTGAACACAGGGTTCTGTAGATAATTTTATCTTGAAAAAGGGTTCCGTGAGATGGCGAATTTTGAAGACCACTGACTTACACTATCGTCTAGTACGAATTACATTTAAGAATGCCACCTCAAGAGCAGGTAGTGCTAATTCTAGTGTTGTATTAATTCTTTATTGAATGAGCCAACTACGCTTTTTTGAAAGTGTTGCAGCTGCAATTCTCAAATTCAATTCAGAATTTAAGGCCTTTTTAAACCTTTAGTTCAACTGTCAAAACTTATCACATAACAATCTTACACAACGTGCAAAGACTCACGACTGACTGAATGAACTTACATGTGAATGACAGTTTGTGATGTAAAATTCCATAAAATTTCGTTTCTTCATGCGAAAAGTTTACAAGTGTAGCCAGTATTCTTTAAGCTTTCTCACGGATTCTAAGTGTTTAGAATATTTCGCGTAACACGTGATGGTGTAAAAGTATTATGTTGACAGTTTAGCCAGTCAAGCCAAAAGTGCACATGAGCAGCACAAAGACATGACTTCTAAAAGGCAAAAAAGTAAATCGCAATTGCCCCATTTGGTAAATTCACTGCTTTAAGGGCTGCCAAAAGGCGTTTCAGTGTAGTAAGTCTTTTGGGCTTGGTAAAAACGCTGGAAAATGCGCATCCTAACGACCGGATAAGTCAAATTCTCCAAAATTACTCCTTAGAATCGGGTAACTGCTACCTATCACTAAACTCCCACTAAATTTGTGCAGATGAAAATATCTGCAGGTGTTTAAGTGTAAATGTTTTATAACTTCTAACTGCATTTTTAGTTGTAACATTTTCTTAATTATGTTACCGTCGAAAACTTTACTAAATTTATCTCAACCAGTAAACAAACGTCTTCAGGGCTGCTTTTGTTTATTCCACACTCTTCAAACATTCCCGTCTGAAAATTAAATAATTACAATCTGTCTGTCCGCAGCTCTTTTCAATAATAATGTAATCAAATAGACTCTTTCCCCACCCTTCAAGTTATTTACTTTGTTTTAAGAAAATAATAATTTAAACATTTTCCTACCTGAGTTGGGTTCTCCTTTCCTTGTGTTGGGTCTGGCCGAGGGAGCGCCATCTTCAGCTTTTACTTGAATGGCGTAAGCCTGTTTCTCCTCACGGTCAAACACGGCCTTTGTGAACACTTCCCCCGACGAGCGATCAATGTCGAAAAATTTGGAACCCTCGTTGTTAGGCGTGTCCACAATCGAATAAAACACCTGCAGAAAATCAATTGCTTTAACCCTTTAGATCATTACCATTTTTAAATAAAAGACTTGCAAGCACCCATTTCAAACTAACACCCTTAACGAAGACAGCCAAAGAAATTTCTTCACTAATGGCTGCAATACACCACATTATCATCCCTTGAGTCGTTCAGAACTTTTATTCCCGAGATAATTTAAAAATAAATAAATAAAAACATTTGAGGTCTGCAAATTTAAACTTAGAAACATTTAAAAAAAGATTCAGTAGAGAATGTAAGTATTAAACTAAGAGTTAGAACCTCTTGACTGATAGTAATGTACCAATGTATACTTAAAAGTTACTTACATTTGCTAAGACTTAGCCAACTAAACTACTTCAAGCATTAGGATTTGTTTGCTATGCTTGCATTTCTCATTATGTAGTTAAACCAGTTGCAGTCATCTAAATTATTAATGGCATTTTTTTTTTTATGTAGTAAATTTAAATTTTTTGGGTTATAAATTGTTCCCCTTCTAATCAATTATGTAAACATAATAAAAAAAAAATCTTTTAATTTAAAAAAATCAATATTAATGTGTTCCAAGTCGTTCAATCAAAACTCAATACTGATCCCAATCTGCATCTGTAAGAAGAAACCCATACGTTGCCAACTGCCAAAAGTTCCATTGAAACTTAAGTTTAAAAAAAAATATCCTCTACGACCAGTTACTTGATGCCAAAATGGAATCCTACTGAAAAATTCTGGTCTGCGCACACAAAAACGCATGATTTTAAAAATAATAACAGGCACCGTAATGATACAGTACTATTCACTTGAAAGCAATAAACAATTTTAGGCTTTTGTGTTTTCGAGTGCAAATAATGGAATTTACTGTTTAAATTCGGCATCAAACAACCAGGCACAAACTGTAGTTGCGGAAGTAAACTGGCTCGGGGATTATCTCAACAACTCCATTTTTGTTTGGTCTGGAGAGTCGTTCCATCACAAATTGTTAATTAGATCAAAACAAGTCCATTAATCTGTTCGATTTCTCCTTCTTTTGTTCCTATGTCGAGAAAAATGAAAGAACGAATTTCTTCTCGATTCATTCTGAAAGTTAGATATGCTTGAGAATGTCTCCATTAGTCAAGAAATGAGAACAATTTCTCAAAGATCGACTCTCATTTATGCCTTTAGCTTATCCATTCATTCTTTAATAATTCTGCCTTCCACATTTCCATAAATTGACATCAAAGAAAGGGGAATTGTCGGTGTGAACACAATAAGAGACAATAAAAAGGAAAATTACGGTAAGCAAGCAAGCGTCATTACGAAAACGACATTTGGCAGAAAGAAAAGAGGCGGAAAAAGTCGAGTCAAGTAAACTGCATTATGAGCACATTTTCAAAGTAAAATTTTTTTATTCAAAATCGATAATCGATATTTTTGAAAAACAGTTTATAAAATTATTCAAAAAACTTCAAAAGAAAAAAACAAAAATGCATAACTCAATTCGTCATCCTTCGAAAATTCTCTACATTTTTCAATTCTAACTTTAAAAATAAGCCAACTGTAATCGAATCCATGATCATCTCTTTTTAAAATGAAGGCAACCGAAGCCCAGGGGTGGCATTGTTTCGAGTGCATTTTCCCATAAAAAGTGAATCTATAAATTCATTCACTTTGCAGAATTATTCATACTGCCACTTCAGTTACTTTATTATTCTTAAATGCTCAGTCTTAACTGCATTACTATTTTACTTAAAGTAAAAAATATAAAAATTTACTGAGGATAAGTCTCTTGACCGTAAGGAATTTATTACTAATTAATTCGAGTCCTTACCTGCCCAACATAACATAAAAAAAAATTAAAGTTTTGAATATAACTAATTACCGGTTGTACGCAGACGCATTAAAAGCAAAATTAAATTTCCCCATGCGCTCTATTAGAGACCCGCGGTCTAACGGAGACCGGCGCATTAATAGTGAGTATACGTTGGTGCTTATATTGTTTGAACTAAAACCAATTTTGAAAAATCGTATGCGAATTATCCCAATATTCTCCTAAATTAATAATATTTATTGGTTTAGCTGATAATAATCATAAATACTTTTTGAGTATTTTCCCTTCACACTTTAACTGCGAAAAAATAGTCAAAGAAATTTGTAAATATTATATTATCAATTAAACCAATAAATATTATTAATTTATAGAAATGATAGAATAATTTCAATTTAAATAACCAAAGAATTGTGAAGATGAATTTAAGCGAGTCTCTATTTTAAAGCCCCACCATTATAATAGAGACCCGCGCACAACCGACAAATTTTAGCGTTCCCCACACTTTAATAGAGCCCAGCATATTTATGGTATTTGGGTTTGTTTGTTGTTTTATATCAAAAACTTTTCCTTTAACTTTTATTTTAATCCGATTTTCGATAGTCGATGTACGATACATATTTTTATTGATTTCAGCAATCGGTATGGATTTCTAGCTTAATTCTAATCCTTCTTTTTGGATTTACATTTGTTTTAGCAGTTTGTACTAGACTCGCAATTCATAAGCTCAAAAATAGCAATGAAAGCGCTTTATTTGTAACAAAATGCAACGAAATCAATACCATCAGCCAATATGATGGAAGTGAAATTCACTACAATTTAAACTTTCCTTTTAACTTTGATAAATTGTTTGAACAAACAGCAAAACGAATGTAGAGCGCGTTTTCGTGACAGATCGACAATGACAAACGCAAATGGCATTCAGATTTTTGTATCGCTACATTAAAATTTTACAAGTTTTCCCCAATGAAATCACTGGGTGAGTTACCCTACCACTTTCGTGAAACTAATCTCAAATTCTGGTTCAATTCATAATTTATTGTTGAAGAATTTTAGCATAAAAAAAAATCTAAACGCAAATAGAGAACTGACAGGGTCTATCCAAAACCTTCCTTTACATTTGTTTTCCTTGTACGTCCAATGAGAATTCACTCGTACGTAAACATTTGAAATGAAGTTAATGTTTCTGTTTGTCTGTTACACTGCAACACGAAGGAATCTAAAGAAACTTCTCTTTTCTTACAAAATAAGCAAGAAAGTTCAGCGTTTCTTCTTGCATGAGTTGTCCTTAACTTGCAAGCTAGGGCTGCGAAGAGTTAATATAATAAGCTCATCTCATTTTCTGCTGTAGAAGCATTGATGTGCAACATCCTTACCAGAATGACAGTAGTTGTAAGCGATCGATGCTTGCAGCCACAGCCAATATCCCATTACTGGGACTGTATACTACCAACAACAAATGTCGCCTAATTCTATTTAATTGGCTTCCATGTTTACTTTTATGGACTAAACTGTCCACTTTACGACAACTAATTTTCTCCCACTGGAGACTGTTAATAAAAGTGATGGATGACCATAAACGATACGTTTAACACTAGGCTAACCATGGTTTACATTTCATGCTTTAATATTCCCAGGAGGAGCATCTAAGTTGGCGTTTACGTTTTACACGCTCCGTACATCGTCAGCAAAATTCAAACTTTGATTAAAGATGACTTTGCCTTTTTCAACTTCCTTTTTATTACACACACTTCCAACGCATAACTCCGTACAGATGGAAAAGTAAAGCAGATAAAACTGCTTCGAAGATAAGTTGTCACACATGTTTTCGACTGAAGCAAAAAGATAAAATAAATCACAACAACAACAAAAAAACGGACACCCATTCAGAATAACTTCCTAATGGCGAAAGACGGAATAAAGTGACAGGTTGTTGTGGACACTTTAAATCCTTTACCAGTGATCAATAGACGCATTTTTTGTACGATGGATGTGATATATCATCAGCAATGATTTAAACCAACCATTTGTGTCAAAATCGTTACAAATTGACATCCAATTCCTTCCACCATTCGAATAAATTTATCATCTGAATAGCTTTCAATTTAACACTCCGTGCCAGAAACCCGCATGATAAAAATATTCGTTAACTCGTTAAATGTTACCTGATTGTATGGATATGTTCCGTCTTTGTCGATGGCGTTAATCTGTGTCACTAGGGAACCCACTTTTTCTCCTTCCAGTACGGAACCTTGTTCACTTTCAGTAAACAATGGAATTTCATCGTTAACGTCTTCTAAAATAATGTAGATCGTTGCTTCCGAGGCTAACTGTTGGGCTCCATTATTCTATTTATAAAAAAAAAAAATTTTTATTTAAATGGGGTAATTTGAATTTGCATATCAAAGAAAACGAAATGAAAAACCATTTCTAAACTTTTAAAAGTTGACATGATTTATGCGAGTACAAGAGAAACGGTGTTTTCTAAAATTCATTAAAAGTTGCACTTACCTCCACTCTGATGGTTAAATTGTACTCTTTTATAGACTCGTAGTCTAGCTGTTGATTGACGAATATATCAGCCCACGTCCAGCCATTTTCTGATCGTTGTTGAACATAAAACGTGTCAAATTTATTAGTTTGTGCGGTGCTGCCTCGAATGAAAGAGTAATAGACCGTAGGATTATCATCAATCCCAGATCTAAAATGATATAAAAAATATAAAAAAAAAAAGTCAATAAAAGTTCTAGATATCGTGCGATTTGACAGTTAGTAAATGAAACTTTTCAAATTTTTGACTTATTTACTATTTTATGAAGTACTTAAAAATTGACAGTTTTAATGGACTATTAAAAATCGTATTACTTCCACATCATTTAATTTCCATTAAGGTGTTTTAAGTGTATAACGCAACATAAAAAAAAAACTTAAATTCGACAAACACAAAAAGTATTAAAAATTAAATTAAATCTTGCAAAAAATATTAGAAAATGTTCCTTCCAAATTAGTTACTGAAGTAAAGCAATTTTCAAGTAACCATGATATTTCTACTCATGTGCAAAATGCAGATTTTAATATTTCCAAACAAAAAAACTGCAGTTTGTGCGTTAAAAAATAAAAACATTTTTGTATTTCTCATGATAAACGAGTTTATCATCGATTCAAAGCAAAAACACCACGTAAAATGTAGTCGAAAACGTATAAATGTTAGGAAAAAACACTGATTAGACATCAGTTTGTCTTTTTTTGTCATCTACTAAGTCAATTTTTATAAAAAAAATGCTAAAATATTTATTTTATTTAAAAAATTATGAAATTTTTAATTGCTCTTCAGACACAGCATTATTTGCTTAAACGAAGACTTATTTTCTCTTAAAACAAAAAATATGTGCAATCAATCATCAATTTGATAGCAATATTTCCGTTTTATGAAAAAATAAGTCGCTGCTTAATCTGTATAAAATGCAACAAAAATGCAGAGCCAAATTAATACCTTTAGAGACCCTAAGCACTTAAAAGATTTTGGTGCCCTTATGCATGTCTAATTCAAAATATGTAGCAATTATCAGCTTACTAAATATGTTGTGGTGCCCATTTCCCATGATGCCCTAAACACGTGCTTATTTGTTTAATGGTTAATTCGGCCCTGCAAAAATGTCATTAGTTAGTTAAACTGTGATAAATTATGTTTGATTACTACCGTATTTCTCCAATTAAGAGCTGCCCTCGATTAGTAGCCGCGGCTGTTACTCGAGGGCGGCTATAATTCGAGGTTTTTACAGAATCATGTACTATTTTCATTAAAAAACGTGACAAGTGTACGGTATTCGGTCAACTACCACATTTTTCACAGAAAATAATTTGATTTTCCGTAAACATGTGATATTTGACCGAATACGGTACACTCGTTACGTATCGAATATGGTACACTCGTTACGTATCGAATACGGTACACTCGTTACGTATCGAATACGGTACAGAAATTATGAGCCGCAGCTGAAAGTGGCAGTTTGGAATAAGAGCCGCGGCTCTTATTTGGAGAAATGCGGTACATTTTCCAATTTTTCCATCTTTAAATATTTAAATATAAAAATATTGCGTTGAATTCATGAAATAAAGAAACTGTAATTTGAATGTTAATAAGATTTATGCACTTCATCAATCAATTTGATAGGTTTCTCATTAACAACCAAATCAGTGTTTGTTCCATGAATTCAATGCAGTCAAGACTCAAGAGCAATGTAAATATTTGTAAAAATCGAAAAATTAAACATTATTTCCTACAGTTTAACTAATTAAAGACATTGTTGCATTTTATACACATCTCTACTTTCATGTCATCAAATACTACCTCACCTAGCTTTAAGCGAAACTATTCTAGTGCCAACTGTTGTATTTTCTTTGATATACACGGGGCCATATGTCGTTTGATCCCACACGGGTGGGTTATTGGCTCTGTCCACAACCTCAATGGTAACATCAACTGCCTTGGATAGAGGAGGAACCCCTTTGTCTTGGGCGATGGCTTGAAAAGCGTACCCTTCTTTCTATAAATAAATAAATCCATTTATTTTAAAATTTCAAACTTATTTCATCGTATCGGCGTACATCTAAGGGCTTCTTAAGAATAATCCATCCAGAATCGGGGTTAATGTCAAAATATTCCATATCTTTGATATCATAGGGAAAGCTGAGGTTGTACACAATGGCCCCATTGTTATCGGCATCTTCGTCTGAAGCCGAGACGCGCAAGATGTTCGTCCCAATGCTGGTGTCTTGTTTGACCCGCTCTCTGTACTCTTGTCGATCAAATAGTGGCGGGTTGTCATTTATATCGGTGATTTCGACTTTAAAAGAACACACGCCCTCGAGTGGAGGGTTGCCTAAGTCTGTAGCTTTCACCGTGACAGACACAAATTTTCCATCTTCACCCTCACGGTCAAACACCTGAGAAAAATAAATCCACAAATTAAAATAAAACAATTTTTAACATTTAATTCTCGTCTTCACCTTGTTGGTCTTAATATCGCCAGTGGCTTGATCCACAATAAATTTTGTTCCTTTCTGATTTGGTTGCTGGACGATAGAATATTGAACTTGACCATTTTGACCTTTATCCTCATCAGTAGCAGTCACCTAAACGTCAATAAACAAATTTTTTTTAATAACCTCTTCACTATCTCTCGTTTAAACTAGTCGCCATTCGTAGCCGCAAATCAAAACAAACAAGTGCTGCCACCTGCAGCCTGTGTCAAATATCTCAATAGCTGACAACAATTTAGTGCTGCCACCTCTGGACAATTGTTTACAATGACATTTTAATACGATTCTAAACCTTCTGAAATTTACTTTTTATTGCGCAGTATAAATTTAAAGCCGGTCCCAAATCTAATCAAAACCGTCGCAAAATGCTTCGACAATTTTTACCTTAAGCACGTGAGTGCCACTTGGTGCTCCTTCTTGTACTTTAGGGTTATAGCTGCCACAATCCTTAAAAACGGGTTTATTATCGTTTACATCTGTGATAAACACCACAACAAGTGCTGTGCTTGTATGTATAGTGGAGGGACCGTTTTCACAACACGAACCATCATCTCTTGCTGTAACATTTAGTTCGTATTTATCTTTGTCTAGATTTATGGGTCCATTATGTAACCGTATTACACCTGGAAAAAAAGAAATAGCGATTATAATCAATTACACCATACTTATTAAGCTGTAATTACCGGTCATTTCTTCGATAGTAAATTGCCCAGATTGCGTCCCTCCACCTGCAAAACCAAATTTCACATTGTCTCCGTCTTTATCCGACGCGACTACTGTAGTCACTAATGTGTTCGGGCCTGCATTTTCATCTACATTTGGTGTGTACACATCCTGGCTGAATTTTGGTGGTTCGTCATTCTTATTTTTGGTGTAAATTCGAACGGTTGCAGTTCCCGTCTTTGGTGGTTCGCCTTTATCTCTTGCAATAACGGTAAACATGTAAAAAGCATTGTTGTCATCAGCATCAAGTCGCTTGTTCGATGCAATTTCTCCGTGTTGATTGATGGTAAAGTTATCATCGCTCACAGAATATTCAATTTGTGCATTTTGTTCGCTATCTGCATCAGTAGCTCGAACTAGAAAATAAAAATAAACAATAAATAAATGTACATAAAACAAGAAAATTGTTGAAATAATACAATTAACAATTTTTTTTTATGAGTACCGAGTAAAATTGATGGCAACACTTGAATTTCAAACGAAAATGTTTTTGTTTTTTTATTGATTTGTGAACTGCAGCAAAACTTAACGGGCAAATGATAAACAGTATTTTAAAATGTCCAGATTTCCTGGTTAAATCCCCAACAGTAGTAATAAACAAAAAACAAATGCCTCATTCCGTAGGGATTAATCATTAACATAAATTAATTTTACACCAAAAGATGTTAATGAGAACAAAACAACATTTGACCTACAGTAAGCAGTTTATGACGCTGCATAAATCAACCTTTAACATTTTAAAAACACAATTTCCAGAAGCAATAATCAATGACTACAAAACCTACAAATCTATGTAGCTTTTATATTCATAAATCGGTAATAAATCAACAAATATTCGACGTTTAAAGTCAATGTTCGTGTCATTTATTGATTTATGATCATTATATTTCATCAATAATTCTATTTCATGCATTTCTTTTTTTCTTTTTTTTTTTACTGAATAAACTTTTCGGTTATTTGTCTGAAAATGAATAATTCATTCATTTAAACTAGTCAGTGGCACAAAAAATAAAATAAACAAAACTCATTTATCTACGAGCAAAAAGAACCTTTTCTTCACTTGCTGCCCAATATTCTATTCGTTCCTCCACCTTTTTGCCTTAACTCAATAACCTCCACAGAATGATTGAATACACTCAACTCAAGTCCAGACCCAAATTGAGTTATTGCGCAAAGCACCTCTGGGTCCTGAGCTATTTAATCGGTACTATTTCTTTTCACCCGTAGCTCAAAGCATTAGTTTAAAAAAAAAAAAATATATTGCTTAAAAAAAAAGTATATTAAATATATCCAATAGAGAACAGATTTTACAATCAGTTTTATAATGGAAAACAATGTTTGTACAAGTTACCTTTGAGAATGGACGTCCCTATTGGAATGTCTTCGTCCACATTGTGTGCTTGGTAGTCTGGAAGTTCGAATTTCGGTGGGTTATCGTTCACATCTGTTACTTTGATTGTCAGCTGGAAGGGAAAAAAAAGGCGAGAAAATACTGTAATAAATAACAAATTATGATTGACACGGCGACGGAAAATTGTATCTCCTAGGTAAATATAGCGTCACATGGTGGCAAAAATTGACATAACGATGCACATAAAAAGACGTGCATCGTATTTTTACTGCGCAGCTATTTCATTAACTATTAATTTCTTTATGTGTTTTTTCACTTCGGATGGCAATAGATTCCTCAATGCATTTTTAAAAAAAAAAGTGTAATTGCAAAGCTTTTAGCTTTTTTAAAAAGTGGTTCTTGTTAGGTTAATTATAACCTTGATGAGCGCCAATTAAAAATGGCAGAAAAGCTTTAACGTTAAAAATACAACGTTGAAATCAATTCTCATACATTTAAAGCAGAATTAACTCATTATAATTTAACATTTCCACGCTTTTTTACGTTTTGAAAACATTTTATCTATTAGTAATATGTAGAATTCTAGTGAACGTGAAAAGTGTGTGATCATACTTCAACCGAAGTCGAAAATCCTCCAGAATCTTCAGTGGCTGTTACTATCAGCGAATAAGTATGAGGTTGTCTCGGATCCTCGTAGTCTAGCTCTTTAGCCAATTTCACTATGCCAGTGGACGGACCAATGTTGAAAGTTCCAGCTCCCATTCCCTGAGCCTTAAGAGTATAACGGATTTCACGTTGAGCAAAGGATTTCGCTTTGACGGCGATAATACTGCAAAAGAAAGTACGGATTGTAGAGATTCATCTTCAAAAATAAAAATTCTGTTTCCACAAGATAAAGTTAAATTCGTGCGCAAACATTGGCACTATTCAAATTTCCTTAAAACTATGCAAGCCAAATCCTCTTTTCTTTTAATGTCGACATCTCATAAATCGTGGCGCTGATGCCAAAAAACATCACTTTGCCATACTTACTCTGAATCTTTCTTCTTATTTTCCGGTATAGTAGCGTCGTAAGATTGCATGTAAAATTGCGGTGGGCGTTGTCCTCCTGTGATGGACAATTTCTCCTCTTTAGTTGACTGGAATTCTCGTTCCGAGATGCGCCCATTCTGATCTTCAGCTTTCACGTAAAGTACATATTCCTTGTCCAGTTGGAATGGCCCAGTACCACGAGTTCGCACTTCTCCAGATCTCTCATCCACTTCAAACCGACCGCCAGCTATATTGGATTGAAAAACAAAAATTCATTTCATTTCATATTTTTTCACGCACAGTCTTCACATTTATTTCCCATGCGCTTGCAGTTTTGTAAATTTCATTTTCCACAGAAACCAAATGACAAATCCCCACGAGACTCTTACACTTTTCTCACTCTTTTCATTTAATTATTTGTTTATTTATTTCTTTTGCACTTCCGAGCTCACGCGTAATTATTTTTACTTGCACCAAGGCTAGCACTTCAACGGCTCTTTTTTACTCCCGAATCCAAAATATAAATGTACGGTAGTCCCCTGGACTAATTTGTACTATATAATCAAGTAGCAGCAAGTACTAAACCTTATCTACTAATGTTCCAAACTACCCACTTCTGTACTGTTTTCTGTTGTTTTCATTACACGGGCGCAATACGCAATCTAATTAAATGATTGCATCCGCACAGATGGACAAGACACATAAACGAGGCCATTTTGTGAGTGTGAGGACGCAGAAAAGAAACAATAATTAAAAGGTAAGCAAATTGATTCGCATCACGTGAGCATTATTGTGAAAATTGCGTTTCGCAATCGTTTTGCGGTGTTAGTAAAGCGAGAAAAATACGACGTTGGTCAGTTTGCACCGATGTTAACGCCATTGAAATCCGGCCTAATCACATTTAATCGTGCCAAAACTTCACTCATTTTCCTTACCGCCAAGTATCAGCCATAACGACTCATTTAACTCCAAAACCACACATTTAAAAATGTTGTATTTGCATAGCATATTCCAAGCATGCATTCTACAACTTGAACCTGCCTCTTTACACTTTCTCCCCACATTTTGCCCTTTTGCAAATTACTTCCTCATTCCCATAATCAATTTTCTTGTGTAATTGCACAGGCGCGAGCAATTTCCCCCATCACGCAACGACCAAATGTTGCGCTCCCATTGCTTTTAGAATAAGATGCCATTTTTGTTTATGTTGAATTGCAACAAAAAAAAAAGCTCAAGCCGCTATACAATAATCTTTTTAATAATTTAATTAACGGAAAATTAATTACGAAAATATGTAAACTGTAACCATCCGGCTTTATACTATCCTTTATACTATCTGAGAAGTTTTCCATTAAGTGATTTAGGCGTTTATTCTCGAATTTAATACAAAAATTAATAATTTAATGTTTGTTTATGAAATCCTTACGCAATATTTATTTAGCAAACTCTTGTTTTGTGTTGGTTTTGATGCCTAATTAAAATTTAAGACGAGAAACTTACAATCCTAACAGTTAGAAATTCCTAAATTCGATGTTTGTTTCTATCTTTAATTATTAAATTCGTAAAAAATCTCGATGTAAACTCGCGTTTTCATGCCACTTGCACTTTTTCCCCCTTCTATACCCACGAGGATAAATAGAAAAATATAATTTCCACTATTTAAAGCTTCATATCGGCTTTATATTTAAAATCCCCTCGACTAAAGCACATTTTATTAGCACGCCACTTTAAAATATTACTTATTTAATTAATATTCCCCACCACCCTCCAACAAAAAAAAGCTGACAAATGAGAAAAAAGTACTTACTATAATCGCGTACGAGAAAAAAATGTATATTAGCATCCGTATCTGGATCTCTGGCTTGTAGTTTATAGACAGGAGTCCCTGGAGGTGCATTTAATTTAACCACCGCCTGCATTGGCAATGGTCGATTGATGAAATAGGGTAGTTCATCATTTACATCCTTGATTCGAATAATCACACGCTGGTTCTCGACTTCTGCATCAAAAAGAAAAACAAAACAACAATTAATACAATGTATTAAATTTCCAATCTTAAGACAATACCAATCATCCAAAATTAATTTCCTTTTCGGCATAATTACTTTTCGACATAATTACTTTTCACTTAAAATAATTTCTTTAATTGCAGGAAAACAGGAAACACAATAACACCCTCTTACCACTACTTACATCCTCTTTGCCCCTCCGTCCCACTATTGGGCGCGTGCTGTGCTTAAAATTGAACTCAGCTTCCCCACCCATCATTTCCCTCCCCTTCCTCCTAATTTAGTTTGCAACATTTATTGCACCGCCTTCCTGCCACTGCGCACGGTTCCCAGCTGCAATCTCTGTGGTCATTTCTTTAACACACGACCACCTAACAACCGCCTTTAAAGCTTCGTCCCTTATGCCACCCTCGTAGACGTTGCGCAGCCCCACTCAGATTAACCTCAAAATTCATCCAGCAAACGCAAACTACAACGCGTTTAAATAATTTATTTTTCTCTTACCATTGATAAATATTAAATTGAGAGCAAGCTGTTTTTATGGTATCCTCCACCATGCACCATTTCCCTAAGCCCCTAATGCTGATATAAGACGTGCAGTTATTCCTACCTGGCATCAATTTATAAAAATGTGGAAAACCATAAATTGTAATGGCTTACTAGTATTATTGCTGTTAATGTTTTCATATTTATTAATGGGTGATGAATTCGGGCATTTCGGACTAAAATCCAGCGCAATAATATTCCAATTAATTAAATTTACGATTAAAAGTGAATAAATAAAGGCAATTCTAATTAATTCGAGATGGAATAAGCAAATCGTTACAGTGCAGATGATGAAGATTGGAATATCAATAAGAAGGACGAAAAGCGTGCACTCAACCAATTCAATTACCATGGGTGATTAACGGATGAAAGTTCATAGTAGCATCTGCACAGTAGCAAATGCTAACCGACAGACTGTTACAGATTGGCTTATACCTATTGCCATTTATCAATAACAGGCACACTTCGTGCTTAGTATCCCGTGCAAAATGCCGACTGTTACTAAAATTTAGAGCTAAATAATCAAATAATGCATCATCGAATAATGCGCCGTGCAAATCATATTGACGAAGAAAAATATTTTCAGTTACTAAGCGCTAGCAAATTATTTTAAATTAAATTTCAAAACAGAAATCAAATTTCAAATTCATTTGATGGACCTGAACCTCAATTAAAGTCTCTCAATTAAATTTTAGAATTTTTCAATTTGGGTGAAGCAAATGACAAAATTCTCCGCCAGATGGAAACTTCACTGCAATTCACAGATTGGATCAAATCCTCACAATTGAATAACACGCTCGTACGAAGCTCCAAACTTAAAGCACAATATTAGTCGTTTTAAATTTAAGATCTCGTTTAATGTGCCTCTATTGCCAAATCTCTTGCATTTAATTATCCAGAAATATCTTCCAGAACATCCAACACTATCATCTCAAAGATTTCCCATTTAAAAATAACCCTGAAAAAAAAAGAATAACACAAACTAGAAACATTTTCCAACACGAATTACCGTCGTTTAATTCTTATTATGGTAATTAACCTGACAGGTTTCCAATTTAATTTTATTTGTTTGTAAACGCATTTCACAATCCTTTTCTTTCTCCGCCCCCGCCGCCATATAAATTAAATTTCAGCCTTTAAAAACCAATATTTCCCACGACTAGCCACGCATACAAGGGTCAACAAAGAAAAAAGGGGTTTTCATTCTTCCCCAAAACAAACGGGGGTTTCACAATTGACCCCTGAAAGCAAACTAGCAGCTGCGTTCAACATACCAATTGCGTCCCGCCATCTACCTCAAGCATAATCACACCACAAAGAACTCTTTTCTTTACAATGTAGGGTCATAAGCATTTTCCGTGTTGTGGCAAATGAAATAAGCTAGTTGGGAAACCCGAGACGAGGTTAGACTATCGATTGCTCCATTTCCTGCTCCCATAGAAAGAACCACCTTACAAGGGCGCTTGCTGCTGCTATTGGTGTGGGGGAGGGAATTCAAATCACTACCTATAAATCGATTTCATCCCCCTTCTTTCGAAGGTGCAATGTGAGGGAAGACATAACAAATGGGTTAGTCTATTTTTTTTTTTTTTTTTTTTTTTACTCTGAAAACCTAAAGACAAAAAAGGAACAAATTGAAAGTAAGAGAAGGATGAAAAATGTTCCTCCGGAGTAAATTGGAACAAATGATCGTAAAAATTTATCGAAACATTTTTTTTTTTATCCGAGAATGAGCAACAATTTTTACGGCTTTAAGCACCGGGTCATAAACTTTTCAATATTTTTAAAAGATGAATTGACACTAACTCTTCTTCTTATTCCAGGGTAGCTTTTAAGCTGTCTCGGAACTGTTTAACTCACCATTTCTCGGACAGCTGGATAAAACTAAAGTTGGCAAAATACACGTTTGCTTATCCGTTGAAACATTACAATGTCAACCAGTCTTGTTAAGGCCCCTTATACGCGATTTAAGACGTGCTATTCAATTTAATTCCATAGTCCAGATTCACCAGATGGTGTCAACAATAACTGCAATCCTAATTATTGTACATTTACAAACCCCTTTTTCACTGAATGGATCTTAACGGTGCCATCTGGCGCGCCGGTTCCAATCGTTTCACTGCCGATTTCAATTCCTGATATCCATATTTATATATATGTAAATAAATCCGAAAAACATGACAAGCATATTGGAAAAGAGATTTTTGCCGTATCCTCCCGTCGTCAGCATTCACAATGCGTAAATAGCGGTAAATTCCTGCAATTCTGACAAGTCATTAGCGCTCAGTTGATCTTTCCCGTGTTACAAATGCACAATTTAGTCAAAATTTACCACTAAACAGACATAAAAGCCGAATCCTCCTCCCCTTCTTCTCTTTTTCAACCACTGAACCAGCAAAACTGCTGCTAAGCTTCGTTATAATCAAATTAAAAAACTTGCAAAATAAATCCCCAAGTCACTTTCTATCCCACTGACTCTCCCCATATCCTTTCGCCCACTTTTACTAATTAATTTAGACTGGTAAATAGCGCCATCAATTTTCCCCCTCACCATCTGCTTCACCATGAACCCCAGAACCTCCTTTGCTCGACCCAGCAATGACCGCAGTCCACTAACAGACAACTAAGGCGCACACATCGTAGTTCACTAAAGTGAGACACGCTTGGACAATCGAATGAAGAATTTAATTCCTTCTAGTGGACCTCTTCGCAGACTGACACGAAAGCTTTTGGGAATACCCGTGTTGACCCACGCTTCAGAATGTCCGTCTTTCAAACATTTTCCACCTCGCTTTTTTTTTATTTTAAATTTAAAAAACTTTGGTCAATTATTAGATAAACATCCTTAAAAATATTTTAATCTAATTATAATTGTAAAATTATTGGATCAAAGGAAAAGGAAAAGGAAAAGACATTAAGTCATTATCTGTAAATGCAATTATTGATCCAGCAAATGATGAGTACGAAGGAAGCAAAGGAAAACTTCTTATAAATTAAAGAGAAGCCCGGTTCCTTTATTGAATTTCTTAAAAAGGATAAGAAAAAAATTTTTAATGTTGGAATGGAAGGAAGGGTGCAACATATTTGCCTGTATGGTTTCCAACGAAAAATGATTAATGAATAACCACCAAAACTATTTATCAGGTAACTTAAGACATAAAAATACGGAAATAAAATCAAGATTGATGGAGCAAAGTGCAGGAAATACCAACATTCCATTTATAATTTCATTTCCGAAGATTTTTTTTACAATAAATGACATTTATTGATATTCAAACAACACGTAAGTTGAAATATTCAATAATATGCCATCCATCTTCCACAGGCATGCGCTCAGTTAATCTATAAAAGACCTCATTAACCATGTTGTAATTGCCCTAGTGAACTATAAAGCAATAACATCCAGCTTAAGAACAGACGATGAACAGATATGTAACGAGAACTTTGCGCAATACTAACATAAAGCAAAAGAAAATGAAATTGTACGGAGGTTGCAGCGATAGAGCCTAGAGGAAAAACGAAAAAGATGTTCGCACGTGCACAGGGATGGGTCAGTCAGTGAGTCTCGTTGGTAAGTAAAACAGAGATTGAGAAAGTTGGCGCTCCAACCAATATAACGCCTTAGGGTTTCAAACAAACATACATAGCCGTTCTAAATCGATGACACTTCTGGTTGTGGCGAGACGTTTCCCTTGACTTGTAAGGTTGGATGCATTTTTCATGGCTTATCCCCCTCCAGCTCTTTAAAACAGCCTCGAGTCTGTACAGAACACAACTCAATCCACCAGGTCTACGATCTAATATTTTTAACTTTAATGACTTCGATTTCACAGACGTATTTCACTTCAAGTTACGCCTTGTAAGTGAAACGTCTTCCACTTTTTTTTCTGTAAAAAGTAAAAGACTGGTAACAAAACTCGAATCTTCTGGTACAGCTCAATATTTAATAATACAGAGTTTAGTTAATGGTCAAGTCATCCAGTCTCGTTTATCGGTGTATCGCAATTCATTTAGACTTTAACTAAAATATAATTTTTCTCGACAAAAAAATTATTTAAAGAAAAAGTATTGATTTAGATTATGAAATTAAATAAATTCGTTTAAAACTTCGTGAAAGCCACCATTGTCGCTTTCAGTAGAGCAGATTGATTTAATTAAATTTTTTCCCTTCGTGATTCATTGTTGTTTTATTGCGAAAGCAAAATGCAGACCAATTAAAGTTGATCTTATTTACCTTTGCATTGAATTTTTTATTGCACAACATTTTGTTTGTTTATGATGGCGGCATAGCGAAAATTAGAAGAAAAAAAATCACAGCAAATTAATAGAAGTCCTGCATTAGAAAATTGCTGATTAAATTCTAGTACTCAGAATGATGCAAAAAATTCAGGTGCAAAAAATTTGTACTCGTGCAAACTTTGTTTGAGCATGAAATTCAAGAGGCAGTTGCCTGTACTACTTTTCTTCACAAACGTCACTCTTGATCATCCACCCATACGCACTACCGATTCACCAGACCCTACAGTCGATATTTTGCTGTAATTTGCTGCATTCTGTAGTTAAATTAAAATTAATTCATCTAATAAACTCATCTTACTCAATGTACACTAAGGTTAAGTGAAATACCAATAAAGTCAGAGATCAGGTTACATTGACAGGTAAAATGATCGACTGTTAAGTCTGGTGGGTCGGTAGTAGGTAGATGGTGGATAATCGGAAATGATAGGGATAGATGTATGGAAATTTTTTAGCACTAACACGCATGAGTACCACTGCATTTTTCATGCACGGATTATAAGGAATGGAAGAATTCTTTTTAAAGCGGTGCAGTTGAAATGAAAAATGAAAAATTGATCTGCCTGCTTAATGTTATTCAAATTTAAGAAAATAAAGAAACTCATTAGATGCATGAAAAGTTTCTGTTTAAAATTGTTTTTGATGTCTCTGTAAACAGCAAAAACAGATGACAAAACCACATTTTTGGACCTGTTTATAGTTTATCCTCAGGACCCTACAAGTAAATTGCAATTAAAATTCTGTCATTTTTACTCTGTCCAACCAAAAATTATGGCCCCATACATAGTTAGGCAGGGAGACAGGGAGATAAATGGGATTAATTTTGATGGTAACTAAGTCATATTTAGCCTTTAATTCTCCATCTTTAGAAATAACGTTTGCAATTCGTTTGAAAATGTACAGCTTATCAAGAGTCTCCCTCTGCGTATTCGCAATGCATGTGCTGGATTGTTTGTTTTGTTGAATAAATTCACTTCTCGTTTCATTGCAACTTCCTTGTTATTTCATATAAAAAAAAGGGTTAAATGGTTTGAGAGTAAACAAAGCCCTCTCGTGGTAAAAAGGTTATATATGGCGCCTATAGTGGCAAGTTGGTTAACTACAATACGAGGAATATGACAAATGAATACAAGTTAAAAGGTTCTTCACATTCCCTCGCAATGCATTCCAATTTTTCTTCTTGTTATTGAAATTTGAAAAATGTTCCTCCTGGGCTTTCCTGTTTAATACTGCTGCACCATTCAATTAGAAAAGTAAAAACAAAATATTATCAAAATTTTCATTTTTCCTTTCTAAAGACTTAACAAAAGTAGCGGTTTAATCAAATTTTTGTCGTTTCTCTCATCAAACCACCCATAAACCTATGGAAAATAGTTAAACCTATGGGAAATAGTTAAATCGATGTAAAATCAAATTACCAACTTGATATCCGTCAGCATTAAAGTTTAACACAGACAACTAAATCAATAAATTCAAGTCTGCTTTGCATGGTTACTCAACATTTCTCAACTGCCAACTTTAAAAATGAATTTGGTGCATTTAATATACTTTCACGCACACCGTTTCGTAATTAAAGTGAGATTCAATTAATAACTTCCGAGTCGAGTATACCATAAAGGTTGGATCAAGTTCAAAAATGTATGCTGTAAAATTGAGCGAGTAGAAAACAAAAGATGGTGGGCCGCTCCTTTAAGATTAATGAGCAGGTTGGGTTGAAAAGACATGTTGTTGAAACCCCGGGCAACTCCTGTTGTAACTGCACCACGTGGCGAAGAAGAGTGAAATATACCGAACCCAGAAAAATAATTAGCTCCTTAAGCCGCCATTTATAATACGACCACCTAAGGGTCTAACAAGTTTATAGAGCACCCACTACATATTAATAGCGCCTTTGCCTCTTTTATCTGATATAATTGTCACCATTTATATTAAAATTAAAATATGTCTTCACGAAAGTGCCATCTTAATTTTACTTACCTCATAAAATACGTTTTTTTTTTGTTTTTTTTGGCTTTTGTTGAAATCTTTTTTTTATTTAAATCACTCTCCCATCTCAGTTATTTCTCTCGCGGCATCAAATTATGTGTAAACTATTAATTAGCCGAGCTTTAGTGAAAGTCCAACGGTCATTTTTCTTAGAGCGCGAATAATTTACAGTTGAAATAATTACGACACTAATCGCAAATTGCAAATTGCAAATCACAAATAGCAAAAGCGTGACCGAGTGAATATACTTTTGCCTTTCGGATAAACAAAATTAACTGGGAGTGGGAGCAACTGATTCGATTTGAGTGAGCAACACCTTAAATTATATCAAATTCCAACTTGAAGTTTTACAACTGTAAAGAAATTCACAATTTAACACGTTTCCTTCCTTTCTTAACCGTCTTTACAAAATTTTTTTTTTTTATAAAGTTTATTAAATACTTTTAAAGAAAAGAGAAAAATCAAAATTAAGCCCTCTTCGTGTTCGCCTGGTGAGACCTAAGGGAACTACAACGTTTTTCCTCGTTCGTTTCCCCTAGGAAACGGATTTACAGCTTAGTGTTACTTACAGTCCACACACACCACATGTTTAATTTCTCGTAAATCTCCTCAACAGTTTAAAAAAATATATACATTTAATTTAAATTTCCATATTTTATAACTTATTGTATTTGTTTTATTTATTTGTTTTGAAATTTTAAACTCCTTCAATTCATTCCAATGAAATATGATTTCTAAATTTCAAGAGAATCAATTTTGTTTCTTTTTTTATGTTGAATTTCAGCCATCAGGATTCCTTCTATTTAAGTAAAGTATTGATGAAAATCTAAATTTTCCAGATTTCCCGATTGATTATTAATAAGGTTAATTGATTAAAAGTAAAAATTTAAAAGCTACATTTACGTTTTGATTCATTTGCATCGCTTATGTACAGCCTGTCACGAATGCTAAGTTTATGAAAATAAAGCATTGGCAGTCACAAGATGACTTCATTAACTCTCGATGAATAATCCATTTGGGCGATTTTGTATAATTTAATATACGTTAACTCTATTTATAAAAAAAAAAAAAAAAAAAAAATTGTGGTTCGAAATTAATTTTCGAAATGTATAAAATGTAAGTTAAACTCTAATTTGAATTAAATTTATTTCCAAGCAAAATAATATGTATTTTTTGGTTATGGTGAGTGACTAAAACAGTTAATCGAGTTAATAACAGTGTTTTTGAAACATACCTTTTCATTAACCTCAAAAAAGTGTTTTTGTAACATTATCTTAAAAAATTTTGAATTTGTTATTCGTGCTTTTATGGAAGCATTTAGTTTGTGGTCCAAAATCCATCCAAATCGACCCAAGTCTCTCAGGAAGAAAAACAACACTTCACATACAAGATTCAAGCATGAAAAAGAATCTCATATGCTAAGTGAATAATGAAAAAGTTTTTTTTCCTCTTCAAGTCAGAAAGTAACCTTAGCAAACATAATTCAAACAAAATATATTCGTGTCAGCTTTTTCTTAGAAAAATTTCAATGATTCATTTCCCCCAGCTTCTCTGGAGAGCAGCCAAACATCACAGCAGTCATTGTTAAATACATATTAAAACAAATGAAACATTTCATCCACTTAGAAAATTCCTAGGATTAATAAAAGTAGCGCAGAAGGAAGTAAAAATAAATAACGAAATAAATAAATGAACATTCCAACAGACGATTTTTAAGCTTTTTATACTTTCCCCGATGAAAAACAAGGAGGTCCTTGTGTGCATCCACCAAAATCAATATCTTAAAGTGAAGTAAAGATGGCGACTAGCACATAAAGCCCAATGTTGCCAAAATAATTTCATTCACTCTACATCCAAAAAACTCTTGACAGAAAAGTGGAAAGGGGAGTTCGAGTGATGTATGAGAAGAAGCAAGAATAAAAAGTGACTTATATTCAAACAGACATCTTGAGACCATCTTTGTTTGTTTTCTCTTTTTCTCAAGTTGGGCAAGAGGAATTTTAGAAATGGGAGTTTTCATCTGTTTACCAGATGCGAAATGTGTTACAAGAAAAAAGCTTCTAGAGAAAAACACAAATTGAATTTGGGGATTTTTTTTACAACTTCACAATTTGTTCAGATTTGTTTTCTTAATTACTTAACCACACAGCCAACCTCATTCGCATAGTACGAACATAACAAACTTTCATATATCTAATGCCAGATTAAAAAT
>JAQFXT010000332.1:0-44974 GCA_034683725.1 Strigamia crassipes
TTAAATTTCCCCCCCCCCCCCCCCCGACGCAATTTTGTATAAAATATATTTACATACACCAACTTAAAATTGCTGACACATTAAATTATGGCATAAATCTAAACGAAATTAAAACTAAACTTCAAGTTGATAAAAAAAACATCACTCCATCCTCGCACTAAATTCCCTAATCCCCAATAAACTTTTTCTCTCCGCAATTTTTAATTAGCTCAATAATAAAGCGATTAATGACGATGCGAGTGAATTTTTCCCCCATTACGTTCGCAACCTTTCGAAACCTTTCCCCCTTTCGCGAACATGCCACACAAAATTCAATCAACAACACACGACTTCATAAGTGACCATTCCAGCCACCAAGGGGAAAATAATTTTAAAAATTTTTCTCCCAGCTCGCGCAGTCAAAAGTTGAAAAATATCATCCCCTACTCGCATTCCCACCGTCCGATTCGGTCTCATCGGAGTCATTTCATCCCTTAACGAGACTAACTTAATGCTGCAAGAAACTGGACCGGCGTTGAGAAGGCGGGCAGGTGTCCATTAGCGTTGCCTTGGCAATAAATCCGATCAACTCAGTGGTGGCCGCAAGAGGGGAAAAGATGAACAAACAAGCGACCAATTTGCCCACACTCCTTCAGCCCACGATCAAACTTTTGTTAATAAAAGCCGAACTTAACCCTCTTTTAAACCCTTAAATAAATCTCTTTAATAAAAAAAAAAACATGGGGTGTAGTGGTTACGCTACAAAAACGCGCTTAGGCTTATATTTTACACTTTACGAGTGAACTCCGTTGATAACATTTGAAACACTGCTTAAATCCCCCATTTTTCTTCCCTCGCCCCTAAAAATCTCTTGTTTTTACTCCCCCCGTGGCGCGGGGAGGGGCACTGAATGAGTCAGTGTGTGACTTTCTTCAATTTATTGCGATAAGAATTCATGATCGAGAAGAAATCGACGCGAGAGACGCAAAAGAGTGAAATGAATACTTTGAGCACCCCCCTCAAACCGAGGGGGGGCGCGGTTGAGACAGTTGGTTCCTGGTAATTTGCGCGATTTTCTCCGCTATGCGATTCGTAATTGGACGGAATGGATTGATAACAAGTTTCTACAATTCGGTTCGGAAAATGTCATAAAAAGTCGACGTTCGGGGGCGACTCGGAGTCGCAAACAAGATGATTAAACACTTCGGGGTGTTTAAAGACGGCCACATCACTTTCTGTTACTTTGAAGACAAATTTGAGTTTAGTTGCTGATAAGACCTTATCAACAAGCTGCTTATCTCAGCCAAGTTTACAGTACGATAAAAAGAGACGCGGAGTCGGTCGGTGTGGGAAGATGTGCACAGACGCTTTCCTGCTGGGTGGAGACGCTTCCCTGAGTCTGTTGATTTCTTTTTTTTTTCTTCTAAGGGCGACAGGATCCAGCGGGTCGATAATAATTCCAGAATACGAGTTGGGAACAGAGTCCGGTTTGAATTATTGATGCCATGTAAGACGAAAAGAGGAGCTGCGATCGAAACATCTTTTTGTCGGTTTTTCACGAAAAGTAAACTGGAAAGATGCGGCGCTTTAAGTCATGTAAATACTGAATGATTTAGGCCCGGAGGAAATGCAAACGCGGTCGACCGAAATTAAATAACAAAAATGAAATCAAATATTTAACGCAATCGATTTACACGAATTTCTATTCGGAATTTTCAAACTTTTATTTCGATGTTTGAAAAATTTAAATAATTTTATTTTTTTATTTGGAAACAAAACATTTTCTGTTCCCCAAGTATTAAAATAGAAAAAAAAAAAAAAAATTTGAAAAAAAAAAAAAAAATGTCGGTTTAAAAATTTGAAAAGAGGGGGAAGAAGAAAATTCCTTAAAAAGATGAGGGGGTATTTAGACAGCTGCCCCTCCATTGGCCACAAACCCCCACCGAGCCACGAAATTGTAGGGCTTGAGAATTATCGGATGAAAAAAATCTCGAGTCCACTCAAAATCGGGTGGAAATCAAAACTCGTGTTTCGCTGGTTAATTTGACAAGTGACAGTTGTGGAGGAATAACGGAAACTCGGAAGTTGGATCACCTATTGATGTTTTACTCATCGAAATGTGCTCAGTTGACCATTCTTCTCGTGTTTGAAAAATGAACGGTGGAAAAAACAGAAAAAGAAAATAAAAAAATAATCGTTTTTCTTTCCCCCCTTTCGAGGAAGAAGGAAACGAAATTTTTCTTGCCTTCTGATGAATACCCGGACGACGTCAGCACGAGACTCGGCAGAACCAGCTGCTCCCCCGCCATAAATCGTGAGTGAGCCGAAGGGTGAAAAACCCGAATGAGATACGACCCACACTCGCTACCTCAACACTCAATTTCACACAACCCTTTGCTCCCCTAAAAATCAATGGAAATTAATAAAATACAAACAATTAATAAATACGAATTTGTCTCGACCGGCTCAGTTTTCCTCGATGCGACGTACGAATTCTCCTCGTTCATTGACTGTTTCATAAAAGATGACGTCATTTGATACTTAATATTTTTTAATTAGTGCGGATCTCGTCACTTTTAAGCCCTTTTTCTCGGGTTTCAGCCCAGCTAAGCGCCATCTCTTATCTTTGGCCCGCAATTTTACTAGAGAATTTTTTTTGTGGAAAATTCAACCATTAAAATCCTCTTGATGAAGTGCAGATTTACCCTTCAAGCCGCCGTGTGCCATTCGCTGTGCAATCGGTATACCAATAGTTAAAGACGTCTGCTTTTGATTTTCAAAGATGAAGAAATTCTTTTGATATTTTACTTCATTGACTTGAAAACAGAAAATAAAATTAAAATTTTCCAATTCGTCCTAAGAGCAAACTAATACCCGTACGATGGCGAAATTCAGATTAAAATTGCAGAATTTGTAGTTTTGAAACCGAATTGAGGTGAAATACGTTTTCGTCATCAAATATAAATGAATTTATATTTTATTTTTATTTTATATTTTAGTTTTTATGTGTAGGGTTTTGTTCTTGCGCAGTTTTTTACGTAATTGAGTATGTTCATCTTCAAAAAAATATATTTTAATTGCGAGATGTCATCCGACGCGCACTTTACTGGTGTCCTTCAATGATTATTCGCACATGCGCAATGCTTTTTGACCGTAAAACTGAATACGAAATTTCAATCCTTCTAATAAAAAATTTCCTTCAACTGAAAATCCAATTTTATTTTTTATTTTTAAAAATGCGATTATTTTCCAATCACACGATCAGACGCGAAAAATAATTGTTTCTCACTTTTTTTTTTTTTTTTTTTTTTTAAAAAAAGGCCCCTAAAAAAATGCTTTTGTCGCCTTTAAAACTCAATTCAATGCACACGACAAACAAATAAATGAAGAGAAATGGGGAACAACTCCACCACGAAAGAATTATTGCTAACACGAAAAGATGAAATAACGCGTCTTCGTGCACTGTCTAATCCAGAACAAATGCACACATTCGCAGTTTATTCAACCTTTAATTCGTTCTGTGACGATTAAATAGCAAGCATGAAACATAACCGATGCATAAACTGATCGTACCAATAAGACCGAGTATTCTAACCACTGAAAAAGCTCATCCACCCACATCATTAACAACATTTTCCGTCCACCATCTCTCTCAAGCGCCCTCGTTTAACAGCACATGCGTGAAATTTTTTTCTAATGACCAACAACAACACAACCATTAATGTTTTTATGTTTCGTGACATAAATCTTGATTACACGATTACAAAAACTAAAATTTTTATATTCCGACTCAGCGCTAAAAATCACTTAAAAAAATAATTTCGAGAGCGTCGTAACTCATACGTCACTCTTTTTTTGACACGTAACTGCACCGTTTTTATATTCCGTGCCTCCGTGCCGAGTAAAAACGAATTAAAGGAAATTTATTAGGCAGCAAAACTGTACGTTAATTGAAAAAAAACACTTACAATTCTTGTAGCAACGGTAGTGTAACGAAACTTGCTTCTTCCACCACTTCGATCTTGTTGTTACTCAAGTCCCTAGAAAGATAAGGAAACAAGCGTTGATTAATTCCTTCTAATCCCGCGTCATCTCATTTTCTGCAGCTCCGAAGGAATCTTCGATTTAAATAATTGCGCAGCCGATAAAAATCAAACGCAATTAACTGATCCAGGATAAGAAAGCGAATTTGATTTTGGAGGATAAGTCGATTAGACGAGAAATCAATGAGTTATTGACCCGACCTGACCACAACAAGAGCCGCAAATTCCGCATCCGAACACAGAAAATAAAAATACATACATACATTTTATAATTACCTAGCAATTTAATCATCTACTTAACTAATTAATCATCAAACCGTATTATAACTTACTCGAATGAATTATACACTAATCCGCCATTATCGTGCAGGAATGATCAATCGATCGATAAATAACCGTTTAAACCCCTTAAATCTCGAAGACAATTCATAAGTAAACAAGGTGTGGGCATTCACCTGTCAAATGTCGCTCAATTGCCAATTACAGTTCGTGCAACTCGAAAAATAGTCAATAAAATGGCGTGTACCAACAAACTGTTTGTAGACTCGGCAAATGATTTAAAGAGAAAAAGAGAGAAAAAGAGGAAGAAAAAAAAAGTAGATCGAGAAGAACCTTTGCACTTGCCCTTAGCCCTAAAAGGTCCGTGTTAGGACCCCAATACCAATCTGCCACCCACGTCAATCCCCTTTAGTAAACCTGAATGGACTCGCAATGAGGCAGAGAGAGACGGACTGATGGGTATTTGAATTCGGGCTGCCTCAAAGACTTTTTTCTTTTCATTGCTTGTACAACCTTTCAATTCTTCTATTTCAAGTTTTGACATCGGCTTTTCTTTGACTTCTTTTCACATCACGGTTTGCAATATGGTAATGACTGACGAAACATTTCTTCACAACTGATTGGAAATGATTTTTCCCTTTTTCGAAAACCCATTCGACTAAAAACAATTCAAAAATGAAATCATTTCCGATAATTGGGCTGTATACCCAAAGGTCCCGGTTGTAAAAAGGCCCCCCAATAACAAAAAAATATATATTCGTATAAATTTTAAAAACCCCCGAATTGGGGTTTAAATTTCTCGCAGTTTTCACTGTAGATGGGCCCCATTAGTTGGTAGGGCCCCCCATCACCCAGAATAAAAAAAAATAAAAAAATGTATTTCAAAATACAAATTTATTTTTTTTTTAAAAGTGAAAAAAAAAATTGTCAAATAGGGCCCCAATAAAGGCTCGATAAGGGCCCCACTACCCCAACCTTTGTTTTATGTCGTTTTTATATTAAAATCCCCGTATGTACGATGATAATTCGTCTAAAAATTAGCTAAATATACAATAATATACAAAGAAAACAAACACGAGCTTAAAACGTATTTCTATTTTAGATTGCTTAACAAATTAACTTACAATTGAAGAACACTATCCGGAAGACTGAGGTTGTCCATAAGTTGATGCGCACTCCGTTCGTCCACTAATTGCGGAGTCTCGAAACGACAGTCGACGCGGATGCCGGCCTCACTCGGGTCGGCCGGGGGACCAATTGAGTTGCACGTGCAACTGGCTGGACACGCGCTGAAAAGATCTACGGACGTTGCCCGCAATCCCGCAAGTGAGGCCAACGAGCAAATACACAGGAACCCGAGAAACGGGCCCATTATGAAGGCAATTTACAAAGCGCAAATATTAACATGGTAAATTCGTCGATGATGGTTCCACATTAGTCCTTTGTTTTGACGGGGGTCCATGAGGCTCCAGTTTCATCTCGTCCCGTATTAGAGGGGATGTCGCGGCCGACTTCTAGCCATGGATAGTCATAGTTGAAGTGCTCGATCAATTTTCTCACAAACCGTTTATGCGTCACTAAGAAAGAACTCACCATTGGCAAATTGCCAACCGAGACCTGATGAAGGCGGTTAGCGGCGACAAAGTGTGAGGAACACGGCTTTAAGTAAATCGTAGGTCACTCTCTAGCACCATTATGTAGGGACTGGGTTGATCGAGATGGGCTTCTGGCGGACTCTTTCTCGCTATTGGTTATTAGGGAATTACGGAGGGAGTATCTGTGTTTTACGTCATTTGTGTGTGTTAAAGACGAATCAAGAAATAAAGCTGGGTTTTGTTTTTGTTGCGTATTGGATTTATTTTTATGATTAGTTACGAAGTGTTTTGTTTTTATGGGTTTGTTTTTGTTATTTTATTTGCGTTTGGTATAGTATTTGTGGCTTGGTTTTGCTCGCGGTAAGTCTTTAAAATGTACATTAGCGCCACCTTTTAGCAATTTTAAAAACAACAATACATTTTTTATTTTTATTAATATTTTTTTGAATAATTAATAAAATAAAATTGGGAACAACAAGGAGAAATCCAGATACTTGATTTTTAATTTAAATTTTTTTTTATTTAAAAAAAAAGAAAACGGAACAAATTTTAAATTTTAATTTAAAAAGCTAAAAAAAAATAAACGTTAATTTCTTTTAAAATGTAAATGGAAGACAATAAAACAACAACGTTGAAAACTTAGATTAACTCTATTGATTTTTTGGTGATTATCGAGTTGCACAAAATTCAATTTTAAAATTCGACGCAAGGATCGCGATAGTTTCTATGAAAAAAGAAAATGGCGTCCAACCACGTTTTCCGCACTGACTGTAGCAGTCACTCGAGCTTTAATGAATTTTATTACAAAAATTAATGAGAAAAAACTCGAATAAGTTGTGTAAAATTGTAGCAAGACTACCGTAACACCTGGTTACTGTATTCTGCGCGATTCTGTGTCAGCATGGCCGAAGCAAAATACAATCACCAATCACATGTGGATCGAAAAGATGAATCACCCACTAACGGTGCAAATCCACCTGTCGTCGAGGTTCGAGTCATTGGAGGAAGCAAAGTAAACACCACCAAAATAAATCTGACCAAAACTAAACAATCTAATTTTGTCACTGCAGGGCAAAGGATTATTCGCTCGCAAAAAATTCAAAGATGGCGATGTGATCTTCGAAGAGAGACCTTTGGTTTGTTGTCAATTTCTTTGGAATTCCGTCTATGGATATTTAGCCTGCGACTTCTGTATGAGGCCGATGGAATCTGCAGAGGAAAACGCCAGAAGATTAGCAGCAAATCCTTGTTTGTCGTTACCTTTTCCTCAGTGCTGCACTACTAAAAAAGACACTTTCGTTACCTGTTTGTATTGTGATGTAAGTGCGATTGGGTTTAAAAAACAATTTGTTGATGTATTTTAATTTTTAGGTGAGTTACTGCACACCGGAATGTCGGGATGCCGCTTGGAGTCAGTACCACGAGACACTTTGCAGAGGTTCATTCACGCTTGATCATAATCATCCAGTAGTGCAATTACAAGAAGCTTGGAGGTTGTTTTTTTTTAATTAATGTATTTGAGAAATATTTATTGAATTTTTTTAAACAGGAATATGCATTATCCGCCTGAAACGGCCAACATAATGTTAGTTGCTCGCATTATTGCTACAGTTAAACAGGCAAAACATAAACAAGGTGCAATATGCCTGTTTGATCAGTTTTGTCATAATACTGTAAACGAAGAGGAAGAAATTGCTCACAAGTTGTTAGGCGCTCAGTTTCAGGTTTGGCATTTTTATTTTGTTTGCATTTGGGTGTGATCTAATTGAATGAGATCTTTTAGGATCAATTGGAGACCTTGAGACAACTGATGATGAATGTTGTTTACGAAGAAAATGTGCAACAGGTATAAACAAAAATGATTGTTCGTATGTGTCGGATTTATATTTATTCATTTATTTATTTATTTCAATTTTAGTGGTACACTCCTGCAGGCTTCCAGTCACTTATTGCTTTGGTGGGAATGAATGGTCAAGGAATTGGAACGACGTAAATAAATTTTATTCAGAAAATTTATCTGTTAGTTTTTTTTTTTTTTTTAAATTAAATTTTTGTTTTTTTAGTCCGTTAGGTATTTGGGTTAAAAATTGTGACAATTTGGATTTGCCCGCTGACGAGAGAAATAATCTCGATAACTTTATTGATAAATTATACACCGATATTGAAAACGGTAAATTAAATTCGAATTTAAAAATTTAATTATTTTAACATACAAATTAATATTCTAGAGTCTGGAGGATTTTTAAATAACGAAGGATCTGCGCTCTATCCATTACAGAGCTCATGTATGTTGTCAATTATTTAATGTTAACGAGTGAGCGATTACTTATGATTTTTTTAAATTAATTTGATAGGTAATCATAGCTGTGTGCCAAATGCAGAAGCAACCTTCCTTGATAATAATTTTAATTTAGTTATGATTGCGACAAGTGATATCGATGTCGATGAGGTAAGACGTAAATATTGCGTATATGTTCATGTTTTAAATGTTTTCTAATAGGAAATTTGTGTGAGTTACTTGGATGAATGCAACAAAGATCGTAGTAGACATAGTCGCAGGAAGATATTGAGGTGATACACTTGCAGGAAGTATGGGCAACTGCTTAATATTAATAAGTTGTATTTCAATTGTTAGGGAAAACTATCTATTTAATTGCAAGTGTGAGAAGTGTCAAGCACAAATTAATGATGAGGATGCAACCAGTATTGATGAAGAAGACGACGACGACGATGATGATAAAGAGAATGGTGAAACTTAAAATGCAGCTTAATCTGTGATTTTTATTTTCAATTTACTTATCCTGCAATAAATCAAAATAAATGTTGAAATCGTGATAAAATGTGAATTTTTAATATTTAATAAAATATGCTATATTCAAACTATACAGTGATAAATATGATGAAATAAACGTAGAAATAAATGAAACAAATGGTGAAATATTGCGGATTATTGTTTCAGCGAATCAAACGGAACCTACCAAAATGGGTTTACCTCTCGACCAATTAAAAGCCTGGTTTTGCGTAATTGAACCAGTGCCAGGTTTTATACAAAACTGAAACTGACATCGTGTCCCAATATGTTTAAATCTGATTTTTCATTTGCAAGCATTTCACATAATGAAGGTAAGCTTTTTTTAACAATTCGGTTTTTGCATTTTGTTTAATACTCAAACGAATTGCGGGTGAGTTGGTACAGTTTATAAAAGGAATAGCGAATTGTCGTTAGATGTCAGCTGTGGTTAGGGGACGATGGATTTAAAAAAAAATTAAGTGTAGGATTTGTTGACAGATCAGGTGAGATGTTTATATAAAGAAAGAATGTTTTATTAAGTAACATTTAATCTGAATTCATGCTCTACTTTCGGTACGATAAGTCTGTAAAGACACGAAATGCAAGAATGTTACGGGTGCTGATATTTGAATGAAATGTCCAAATTCAAAGGTTGAAGTTTGGTTTTAACTTTAATCATCCGATATTTAAAAGGGAAAAAAAATGGTAAAATACATCCAGCTGGATAAAATCGAAGCCTGACGTTTATTTTCACGTGACCAAACGCTAAAAATAGCGTTGAATGAATGCCGAGGAAAGAATTTAAAATTTTGTTGAGTAGAAGCACGTTGTTTACATTTTATACCAATACATTAACATGCCAATCGCAGTTAATTGTTACGCGGCACAAAGCAAGAGAAAGGTAACAACCATAAACAAGCATTTTCGTTAGTTACAGTCCAGTAGCAATTTTTATAGAAAGAAAAGTTGTTCACCTATTTTTTGAGCAAGTATACTTCCTCGTAATTATGCACATTAACCTACTTTTTTTTTTTTAAATATCTAAAGCACAAAGCAAAAAGAGTATTGTAAATGGATGAACATTTTGACAGTTATCCAATACCTATTACGAAATACGATGGTATTTTAAACTTAAAACAGGTAACTACTCCAAATTGGGAAACAAAGTCCTGCGTCAAGGTCAATTTTATATTTGAGGTTAAAATTGTTGTTTTTTGTGTTGATAATTTACAATTTTTAATCTTTCTAATGAAACTTTTTTTTTGTTTTTGCAGGTTTCTATGGATTCGGCCTTAGTGGGTCTTTTTGACTCCTCGTGTGCATCTAATGGCGAAACGAAGTGTATGCCATTGTCTTTGCCGCCAGAACCAGGCGAAGGAAATGTGGAATATAAGTTAAAATTAGTAAATCCTTCACAGAGCCGTTTTGAGCACCTCGTAACTCAGGTATTTTTGTATTTTTTAAATAAAATATTAATATTCTTTTATTAATTAAATTAGCATGGAATTATTTTTAGATGAAATGGCGGCTCCGTGAAGGACAGGGCGAAGCAATTTACGAAATTGGCGTAGAAGACAATGGCATTCTGGCTGGTTTGTCTTCGTCCGATATGGCGGCATCTCTACACACACTTCGCTTAATGGCGGATAAACTCGGAGCCACCATCACAATAATAAGGGAACGTGTAATCGAAATTGGCAGCGACGAAAAGGAATCGCGAAAGGCAGCTGAAGTTTTAGTTAGAAAAGTAAAAAAAAAAAAAAAAATCATTATCTTTTTTTTAAATTAAAATTTATAATTTTGTAACTATAATAATTTATAATTTATAATTTTTATTTATCAATTTAAGGTGCCGGACGATCAACATAGTATAGACTTGCGTGTAGCTGTTATAGGCAACGTTGACGTGGGTAAAAGCACACTGCTTGGAGTTTTAACTCAGGGCGAATTGGATAACGGTCGTGGTCGAGCTCGGCTTAATTTATTTCGACATTTGCACGAAATTCAATCTGGACGGACATCGTCCATTAGTCACGAAATACTCGGGTTCGATTCGGAAGGCCGAACAATTAACTACAGCGACTCGCACACCGCCGAAGACATCTGCGAGGCGTCGAGTAAACTCATCACATTTCTCGATTTGGCTGGACACAAAAAATATTTAAAAACCACAATTTTTGGAATGACCGGATATTCGCCACATTACGCCGTGCTAGTCGTAAGCGCCAAAGCCGGAGTTGCAGGAACGACCAAGGAGCACTTGGGTATCGCAATGGCATTGGAAGTTCCCATTTTCGTAGTTGTAAGCAAAATAGACGTGTGTCCACCCCACATTCTCACCCGGACGATGGCTCAACTGGAGCGAATTCTCAAATCTCCCGGATGCAAGAAAGTTCCGCTCGTGATCCGTTCCGAAGACGACGTGATCACCGCCGCGTCTTCGTTGGTGTCCGAATGCATCACTCCACTTTTCACCATCTCCAGCGTAACCGGTGACGGTTTGGAATTGCTGACGAAATTTCTTAACGTTTTACCGCCGTTCATGAGCATCAAGGAACGCGAGAGACTGATGCAAGAATTGACTGAATTTCAAGTGGACGAGACGTTCAGAGTGCCCGACGTCGGATTTGTTGTCGGCGGGCTGCTCACTAAAGGCATTATTCGCGAGAAAGACGAGTTGATGATCGGCCCCACGGACGACGGCAAATATTTGAAGTGTACCGTACATTCTGTCCACCGAAACCGTACGCCATGTCGCGTTGTGCGAGCGGGGCAGAGTGCGACGTTGGCGTTAAAAAATTGTGATATTTTGACTCCGAGACGAGGAATGGTCCTTCTCAGCACAAATGTCAATTCGCAGCCTTGTCTCTACTTTCAAGCGAACATTTACGTACTTTTTCACACGACAACCATTTACAGAGGGTTTCAAACGACAATGTACATCGGCAACATTCGGCAGACGGTCACTATCGAAGGCATCATGGCTAAGCCGTCCGGGCTACGGACGAACGAACACGCGACTGTAATGTTTAAATTCATGAAGCATCCCGAGCACCTGATGATTGGCACCCGGATTTTGTTTCGCGAAGGAAGTACCAAAGGCGTCGGCGAAGTCACGCAAATATTTCCATTGGAAAGTAATATTCAACGTTGACCGGACGTTTCAGCCATACTTGACGGATCATATTTTACTAGGTTAACAATAATAATCATCTAGTCAATTGAATTATTTGTTTTTAAAAATTTTGATTTTTAAATTATTTTAAATTATCTTAAATTCATACGATTGTAATATTTACCATTTTAATGTTAATTTATGCAGTCATCTTTGATTTGCCAAGGATTTTATTACAACAGTGATCATACATGGCTAAGAAAAATAATTAATACTAAATATTAAATGCACCGCAATGTGTGCTTTTGGTCCCTTCACTTTGAACACAAATAGTACTAAAAAATTGTGTAAATGATATATATATATTTATATATGGATAACAATAAAAATTTCTCAGTTAATGTACAATGGCAATGTTTTTTTTTTTTGGTTTTTTTACTTCAACTTTCAAACATTGCTCAACGAATTACTGACTAAATTAAAACACTTTGAAACTCTGCACTATGAAGTTTAGTTATATAATATCGAAATTAATACTTTTTTGATAGAAAAATACAGTAAATGTGAGAAAAATGCATCAGGAAAGAAAAAAAATAGTTATTTGAGTGATATAACGCACAAGTAGCAAACATTACAAAACGATGAGAGACAAATTATCACAATTAATTCTAAAAACGTCGTAATTGAACGTCTAGGTGGCAACTGGCAATATGCAGTCTGAATGCTCATTTCCAAGGCCATTACATTTAAAATTTCGCTTAAATAAATATCCGTACAAAGAGGAATAAAAAAGAAAACAATTGATTTCCGTTTTCAACACAGTTTTAATACTATTTGGTGGCTTTTCTCATTGATATGATTAAAAGACAGAGGCACAGTGCAGATAAATGGAAGAGCACTGATTTTAATACATTTTTTTTTTCATTTATGTAAACATTTTTAGGCATTTTAGGCTTTTCTATTTAATGCATGAGTTAACAACCATTGCTTCAATGTATGTTCCACTTTCTCACTAAAACATATGATAAACCAAACTACTATTAATTGAATATTTACAATGTCCGATATTTTAAATATTAAATCAAAAAGTTATTCATTTATAATAAAATAAATTCATCCGTTTCAACCAAGTAAAAGTTCCTTACTAAAATTTAGATATCTGGTCCTCTTGAGCAAATAAAGGAAATCGTTTCAGGATGTCAAATTAAAAGTCCAATACCCTCACTCGTGACTACAATTATTTTTGCCCTAATCTAAAGTATAAAGTACACCACACGCACACAAACACGTAGGGAGAGGAAGTTTGCTTTTGATAAAAAATAATAATAATAAGGACGTATTTAAACTACAACAAAGAAAAAATTTTCAAAAAAAATTGCAAATTACATATTTTGGTAATTTAATTGCGAAATAAAAGAAAATAGAAAACAACCATTGGTTTACAGATCATGAATGCAGAAAGAATAAAAAGAACGAAGTGTATGGTTGTTGAAGTGTTTTGAAAGAAGAAAAGTCCAAATTAGACAGCAGTCGGCTTCTCTGGATTGCAAACAATAAACAGTTTTTGCAACATCCGAGTCGATTCCCCTGTTAAAAAAATAATGAAAAAAAAATTAACGCAACAGTTTAAACAAACTAAACTAGTTAGTTTAAAGTGAAAATAAACGTGTGAAATAGACAAAACCTGCATGTTAGCACTTGAGTCAAATAAAGTTATAAGTGTTTTGGCTGAAAGAAAAGCCGTTAGTTGATAAACATGCAATGCCATCATCCACAAATACCGATAAGAGATAACAATAAATCAATCAAACACCGAGACATGCAAATATAGAATAAGAAAACCAAAAAATAAATTAAAACCACCTTTTATAAAACTTAATCTTATGTTAAAACATTAAGATTTCTCAGGAGTAATTACAACGAAAATCTTCTGTAGAAAACGCGTGCAATCCACTGCAACATAAACGAGATAAAATAAAACAACAACTCACAACAAACGTCATCAACATTGAATATCAATCAGGTAAAATCAAGAAATTTTATATTTTGTCAAACTATTAGTCCATTAATCGAGTTTTATCTAATTTTTGTGCCCCCATTAAGATAAATGATACTTATCTATACACGTATCATTATATCTTCAGAAGGCAAACACCTGTTTCTTGTATGACCGATTTTTATAACATTCTAGCATTTTTTTCAACAAAAAAAAAATTGCTAGTAATTTTTTTTGGTCCTTACCTATACATTTTTTTATATACTTGGGTTTATTTTTCCAAGCAATGAATACCAAGTATACTGGAATTGACGTCAGAATAATCGCTAAACCAATGCCTATAATGGAATAATGGAATAATTCATAAATTTTATTTCTTTTAAAAGTTTTTAGACAGAAAATAAATTTTTTAAAAACTTACCTGTTTCTTTCGGTTTTGCAATAACAGGAACAACAGTCACAAAAACAGAACATATGATATAAATGATGGGAAATATTAAATTAACCTAAACAATAAATAACAAAGTGTAAAAATTAGATTCATGATCCAGCAGTTTAAAAAAAAGTAAAAATGTCATTGAAAGTAATAAATCCATTATATCTTGACACACTTATCCGAGTTTGTTTTACTACCACGTACTTTAATTGGACGAGGCCATTCTGGATGTTTCCATCTTAAGTACGGTAGACAGCACACGGCAACACCGATAGACATCCACGTTGCAAACCCCACATAGTTAATCAAGGCGTATATATCACTGGAGGTCAAGTATAGCAGAGATAAAACACCCTAATAACAATCGCAACAAATTATTCACGGCCAATATCATTTTTAACGAAATAATGTAATCACCATGCAAATTACGGCTGGTGTGGGTGTCATACGAGTAGTTTGGATCATGGTCAAAATTTCAGGCATTTGTCCTTCAAGCGCGCCAGCATAAAACAATCTGTTATAACCAAAAAAAAAAAAAAAAAAAAAAAAAATATTCAGGAAATGAATTGTTTTTTAAAAAAAAAATTTAAAAAAAATTTTAATTCTGCCGACCTTGAAGAAGTTAAGAGGATTCCATTAACAGCTCCAAATGTAGACATTGCAACAAATACGGGGATGATCCACGCCATAACCCCATACAGTTTTTCAGCAAATGTCTAAACAACAAATCAAACGTTCTAAATAATTGTATAATATAATTATATAGTTTGGCATCGGAACAAAGTTTACCACCGCCACGGCTTCCGAACCCAACACCTCAATCGGCGATAACGTTGTATAAAATGCAACATTGGCCAGTACGTAAACCAATGTAACCAATACGCACGATATCCCAATAGCGCGTGGCAGATTTCTAAATATTTAACATTTTTAATTAACTAGTTATTCTTGTAACACTTCACAAGCAGCACACTTACTTAACTGGGTCCTTTAATTCTTCGATGACGAAATTTAAATAATTCCTTTAAAAAAAAAAAAAAAAAACATATTAAAAAAAAAATTCAAATGTAAAAACAAGAAAGGAAAATGCATGACTAAATACAACTGGGCGGTTAAACTATTTTTAAAACTTTAAATTGCCGTAAGCTAGTAATTTTCTATGTCAAACAAGACTTAAAAGTCACAACAAGTTTTCCATATAAGGAAAAGACAATATTTAAAAAAAAAATTAATAAATAATAAAATATACATTATAGCTAAAGCCATTAACACAACTCGATTTTTTTGTCGTTACATAACTGAAAACGACTTTTTAATTTAAAGAGTTTATCAGATCTTTGATCGAGAACGATAACTCAAGTTTTGCCGCTTTCTTTCTTTCTTTCTCTCTTTCTCTCTCTCTTTAAAATTCTGTTCGTCTGAAACTTAATCTTTTACTTTATCTGTACCGTGTTACATTTCAATTGCTTCTGAGGGTGTTTTGAAATCTTTTCAGATTACATTTGGACTTAAATGCTAAAACCAGTCAAATAAATGCTCAACACACCATCCATTGTATGCAAAAAGACCGGAATAAAACGAAACAGCGATTTTTGTTACGTCCGTTTCGGTGTGGTCGAAAGTGAAATGTTCCGTATGACCTGAAATCACAAACAAAAGGCAAAGAGTAAACACTTTAAAGTTCCAAAACAAGGTTCAAAGTTGTGTTGAAAATGGACCATACAAGATAAAACAGAGTTCACCGAGGAAATGGCAAATCAATATAGGACTCATCTATTTCCATCAACTGTTAAACAACTTTTGCGGTCACAAAGGACGATAAATTCATTTTATCTGATAAATTATCTACTTTCAAACTTATAATTTAAACAAAAGAAAGAAATGAGGATTTATATAAATAAAAAAAGTCCTTAATTTTAACGAGCATGGAGATTTATTTATTTAAATTGGAGGAAAAATGTGAGTAATTTGAACTCATGTTCTAATTACCGACGCAATATTAAGCTGAAAACTTTCACATTTTTTTTCGGGTGATCGGTTTTCGGTAATTGGAGGTAAAATTGATAATAAAAAAAATTGCATTTAATTTCTTATTTGCAGACTTCGCACAGACAGTTTGCAAAATAAGGTCAAACGTATGTTTTCGCGTACGCTATTGACAAAAATTCGGAAAAATAAATTAAATTTATATTTTTATCTTCAAAAAAAAATCCTTTAGCTTTAATTTTTCTCTCGAATTAAATGAAATATCGTGTACATACGGTATATATATATATATATATATTTTTTTTATGGTTCTTGCAATTGAAATTCTTTTCATTGGCCAAATAAAAGTTTATAGTCACGAAATTAATATTGTAAAATGATATGAAATAACTGATACGAACCTCTGTGCAAATTAAAATTTTAAAAAATAAAATTAATTAAAATTTAAATTTTTCCGGTTCGAATATCATTTCAGCGCATGATTTGGATTCGGGTTTATCAGCGACTAACACCGGTGTCACGAGATATACAGAAATAAGACGCAAAGATAAAATCGGCGTGTATTTGGGACACTTGACTGGCAACTCCTTTATTTCAAACTCGATGGGGAATTTGGAAAATTCTCTACAAATATTAAACCGCCTTACACGACCTTAACAGCCATCTCTCTCATATTAATCTCGCACGAGACTTCGCGAGATGAAAAGAAAAAATAAAAGAAAAAAAATATTTTAAATTTTCTCACTTACCTCTACATATTTGCACTACTCCTGTGATAATAATAATAACTAATGCTAATAATTTAGCGTATGTAAACCAATCCTGAACTCGAGTTGCCCATTTCACTTCCCAGCAATTAATGAACATCAATAAACCTAAAAATTAAATAAAATATAAAAATTAAAAAATATTACTATTAATAATTAGTAGTAACAACATAAAAAAAAAAACTAGGTTGTCCGCACGTTTATTTTGAATTAGGGCTCGCAATTTGACAGCACAAAGGCGAATTCCTTCTAGTTCGTTGCCTATAGCAACCGGATATGAGTAGATCTCAACTGATCGAGTTCAATCAGTCTGAATAAAAATCCAGTAGACTAAGTTTAAATCAATGTTTTGTTGTCACAACCAGGGGGATTTGTTCTTACAGAAACTTCCAAGTACTCGAAGTATGTAATCAGCTATTTTTGATAAAAATTAACCCATAATTTACTCTTTTTTTAGAACCAAAATGGAAAAGAAAAATCAAAACAAAAAATGACGAATTAAAAAAAAAATGGTACATAATTACGGGGGATTTTCGCTGCAGTAGCGGGGATTGATGGGAAAATTGCCAATATTTTTTTTCGCCCTTTACTAAATTTTCAACAAATCAATGTACCGAGTCATTGTCCCTAACCACGTCAAGAATAGAGAAAAGGAAAAACTCTTTAATCTTAACCCGAGGTTGTGAAACCAAACTGGTTCCGCACACGTTTCTCTTGCAAAACACACGATCCAGTTCAATATTTTATTTGTAACTGGTACGACGCTAGATTTGAAAATTAAAAACCAAATAAAATATCCTCTTCGTCCTTTGTTCTCGACTGTAAACACGTCCAGGTGAAATTAATTCGATTTCAAGGCCAACGTAACACGATGCGACCAAACTTTCGACCGTTGCCACCGGAGCAAATACAAACGGTCAATTACGATATTTTGTTTTATTGCCCAGCCAGACTCGCCGCAATTGGTGTTAATTTTACCTCGATCCACAACTCCGATAATTAATATTAACAGCTGCATTTACTCTTAAAATTACGTCATCCAATGTGTTTTTACATCATCCGATCTTGATGGATCGGTTCATTTAAAACCATTGGATGTCATCCAACGATTTTAACCATTTTTTGGGAGAAGAATTTAAAAATAGTCAGTTAAAGGTCGACTACCTGAGTAGTTACGTAATTCGAAAAAATTACTTTTACTTACAAGTTAGCGAAGTAGAAATTGCATACTTACATATAACACCGGCCGCTAACAGCTTTACAGCATCGGACGGTGGGTCGCAAGTAATAAAGAAAGGTTTTAGAACGTAAATTGCAAAGGTGAGCGCCACGATGGCTTGAGAACACGGCCGAACGATCATGCATTCCACCCACAGACGAATAAAAGCGAGAAAACGGCCGAACGATACCATAATGTACGCGTAGTCCGCGCCGGTTCTCCTGATCATGCATCCGAGTTCGGCGTAGCAGTAGGCGCCGATCATCGAATAAAGTCCGCACGTGGCCCAGACGACGAGAGACAGGCCGACACTTCCCGTGTCGGCTAAAACTCCTTTCGGGGAGATGAAGATTCCCGAGCCGATGATACTTCCGACGATGACGGAAACCCCGTTCATTAGGCTCATTTTTGCTTTGAGTCCGATCACCTCTGTCCCTTCATCCTTGGCTTTATCCTTAAGAGGAACCTCCGAATATTTGGTCGATTCCTGGGCCATGTTAAATGTTGCTCGAATTTCGATTCAATACGGTATTAGCTGTCACGTCGAATAAGCCCGCTTAACACGACCGGCGACCGTGGGAGAAGAACGGGGCTGGTTGAAAATGGGTGCGAATAAAAAATTATTATCTGCTCACGAGCGAGACATCTTGAAAATGAAGATTGAGAAACGTAGACCACGCACGCAGCAACGTGGTTCGAGATGAAAGGGCTAGAGAAGCGGCAAACTCGTGGTATCGAGCCAGACACGCATGCGCGCTGTATGACGACATTTCGCCGAGCATTACGAGTTTTTCTACTATACATCTACGACGTGACGTTTGAATTCCGCAGGAAACGTGTTGAAAACTCTACGATACCATAGCGTAGACTTTAAAATTTAAAATTTTAAAATTTTAAAATTTTTGTTTTATTTCCTGGAAAAATTACTACGGCGTTTCCTGGAAATAATCTCGTTTACTATAAACGTAAAAAAAATTTTTTTTTTTTGCGAATATTATTTTTATTCATCGATTTAAATGAAGAAATACAGAAATAAATAAGTTTGAACGTTTGTTACATAAAATATGTTAGTAATAATTTATGCCGTTAACCTCGGTCCCGCTGCAACAACAACTCCTCCCCCACAGATCCTTTTCCTTTAGCGAGAACGGTTGCAATCTTTTTTAGGAACAATAGCGACACACTCTTTTTCGACAGATTCGTTTCTCAATCTATAATTAGTCATTTCTTTTTTCCAACGTGTTGGAGAAATATTTCATATTTTACAGACAAAAATAAATAAATAAATAAATAAATATCGTATTTACATATGATATTTACACTTTGCTCGGTAATTATTAGGTAAAAGTGAATGAAAACTCTATTATGAGAAAATAAGTCTTTAATCCTGAGGAGCCAGATGAGTCTGAGGCGAGGACGGCGGCGCTGTGTAAATGGAGGATCTCCATTGTCTCCGAGTTTCCATTTCACGATCAAAGAGTGCGAGACTGAGGCGCACAGCTTCTGAGAACCGCAAACCAAGACCGGTAGATGTCACGTGTAACCGAGGCACATGGCCGCCATAACCAGCGATGGGCTCTGAGCAAGTCAAATCTTTATTACCACATTTGTCTATCAAAACCAAAAAAAAATTGACGTTTATTATCGAACAAACACAAAATAGAATGAATAGATACTTTTCTGGGTCCAAAAATAAAGTTGCTTCAATCTGTCTAAACTGTGTTTGCTTTTGACCGCTGGTACAAGATGTGGCAAACTTAGATTCTCCTTGTCCAAGCCATTTAACAGTGGTCCATTTCCAGGGTTGTTAAGTGAATCGTTTGATCGAGTCAAATGTACTAATAAAAAAAAATTATATAAAAACAGTTAAACAAATACAATTGTGGTTAAGTGCGTTTACTTGGAGGTAATTCCAGTAATTGGTCCTTCTTCCAAGTTCTTTCAAGTCTGGGAAAAGCACTTGCAGGACGGATAGAGAATCTATTTTGTCTGAAATTAATAAAAGATGTTAAAAGAGAGCAGTTTGCATCAACATAACAACAAAATAACAACAACAAAATAGATAAGATAAAACCCTAAGAATATTTTAATAAATAATTTTTTCCCAAACGATAAACAACTATGTTTTGTGGGTTCTATAAACTCGGGAAAGAAACCGGCCTGTTTCATACTGGATGGCAAGTTCCTAGATCCGTAAACAAATGGATTCCCGAGGAAAGAAGTGTTCACATGTAATGTATATATTTTTATGTTTATTTTTACTTTACCTAATTATGTGAGCGGCCCAAGTGGCAGTCGAGAAAGTTTCTCCAAACGTATCTCGTAAATATGGGCAATGACCCGTGTATCTGTGAAATATCAAAGATAAACGGAATTAAAATCTTAAAAATCTTAAGCCTAAGATTTATATCGTGCGGATAAACCGTCCTAATTCTTTAATTGCCGTCAGGCGGAGTTGACACGAAAGGGCTTTTAATGTGGAATTCAATAATCAAATTTGTATGGTTTAATTTCTCTCTTTTGTGTTGGGTTTCCCTTCAATAAATTAGTTTATTAAAGCTTGAACGAGTCCACATCTTTTTCTGATAAATAGGTCACGTGACATTTTCACGGAGCGTGCAGCGATGAGTAAAGCGGGAATTTTATTGTACATATTTTTTTATTTGTTATCGTCGCACGCTAATGCCATTGTGTACACCTGCTACTGTCTCAAAAACAGGTGTTTGACCAGAATGATAAAAATTAATAATATGTTTGAGGCTTCAAACTGGCGTTTCTTTAAAAAAAAAATGACATTAAGTGATCATTATTCTACTTAACGAGTCATGTAATATTTAGGTCAAAACGACTTGCCAAGCGTGAAATTAAGAAAAATTAAAACCTTTACAAAAATAGTTATTTACCCAGGAATGTGAGCGTCAGGTTTTAAAGTGAACAAGAACTGATTCTTCCTATCTCCGTAGTACTTCTCATTTGATGCGTCGTCCTCAGTCGCCATATTGTCCCAGTTGAACCGGTTGCTAAGCAACCAAGGCGCCCGATACCCTACGCCATCATTTTGCGGTATTAATTACCATAAAAACAATAAATAAGCTCACAAATGAATAAATGTCCGTAATTCGACGCTTAATTACTGAATTTAATCAAATTTGCCATCCCTCACCTTGTAGTATTACATAATTATATGAGGCTAAATTAGTTATTAAATTTAATATTATTATACACGCAGTTAAATGAAACGATTTTATCATTTTAAATCCGTAATAAAAATAATAGCGATTGCTTTTACAGTCGATATCCTTTATTATTTCAATCGACCAATAAGGATACTAAATCGGAGCGTCTTTCGTTGCCATAGCGACAAAAAAGGCATTTTCAAGTGGCGGTAAAATCCAATGAATTATGTTGTCATAGCGATCGCAAACAAATGTCTCGAATCGCAATTTTTATGATGGTGGTTCAACGAAGGGTCAGCGTGAGATGAATTTTTTGGGTGGCTCACGCCGAGCTCGGCGAAGCAAACCCGTTACTGCTATGTAGGAAAACACTCGATGGCTGTCGTGTTTGATGTTGTCTTTCACTCGTACACACTTAATGCTTCCACGCAAACACATAAAACACTTTACACGTTTTTAATTTATTGATTCTAGTCTTATTTCACTCTACTAAAATTCTACACACGTCTTAAAAACTTATAAATTCTAATTTTAAAAGTTTGAATAAGGTCGAAATGAGAAGCAAAATCAAATTGAAAAGCGCCCCGTTTTGGCTTCTCTGCTCGGCGCATTTAGTTCGCACAATCCAAATACCGAAAGTAAAAAAAAATTGCTAACTTCCTGTTTAACTTATTAAAGTATATATATTCAATGGGTAATGGCATTTACCGATTTCTTTTGTGACCATGAAAAAGTAATTATATGACGTTTTCGACCTAATGGCTCCATATATCCAATCACAGTCAGTGCTAAACAATAGTTTTTTTTTCTTCTTTTTTCTATGGCCTTTGTTGACTAACCCATTTAATTCTTCCAAAATCACCTGCCTCATCTCGCTCGTCTTTTGGACGAATGACACTAGCCTCACAAATGGGTCAAAACGCGTTTGGGCAAATTGACAACGTGGGAAAGCGGCGAATAAAAACATGTAAACGCGACTGGGCAGAGGGTAAATAAATCCATCCGATGAATATACGATTTAAATACCTGGTGCCAAATGTTATCTCCATTTACGATGCATCACTCGCTACAGTTTGTGCAATTCGCTCACACCATGGAGTAAATCGGAGAAAAATCAAAGATGGGGGCCCGCGGGCCTCAACCGACACCTTTTGTCCAAGATCACCCATAAATTGCATCTTTTTGGACTTTGAAGAAGACAACCTTGGATTTTTTTTTTTTCTATTTTTTTTCTTTTTTCTGCTTTTGGTTTTCCTATTGTGCGCACACATTTCACTTTGATCGGTATCTTCTTCAAGGTCCATTTGTTCGTTAGTCCTTAATTTATTACTCGCGTGCTTTTCAAGAGGAAGTCAAGAGGTGTGGTGCACCGGGTCTCTTTTGTTTACTATGTCACGGTTTCCTTGCCGCTGTTTTTTTTTTACTTTCCTTTTTTTTATTTAGTGTTGTTGTAGCTGTGATTTGATCGGCCCACTATTGTAGTCTGGGATTATATAGATTAGGTTGATAGTTGCTAGAGAAAACTCTGGAGTCAGATTAGCTTTTTGCCCTCAGCGCTGAGAGGATTGTAGGGTCTTTGAGTAGCTACTGAAAATTTCTCTCTTGTTAGGTGAATTTTTTAGTGTACGATTTTGGTAGGAAAAGTGTAAATATATTATAGGGTTTCGACTTTCAATCCTACACTGCAGTTATTTCGCATCATTTTCAACTTTAAACTTAATTCGATTTTTCTTTCTTTTTTTAAAAAAATTTCAAATTTGTCTGCTCGTTGCTATGGGCAACACGAGCAGTAATGTGACTTCCGGCGTCAAAAAACAAGCGGACGCGGGGTCACTTGAAATGTACAAGTTGATAAATTTGGCAGGACGAGGAGAACTAGTCGATTTTATGAAGGTAAAGATTTTTAAAAATTTATTATAAATTTTTTTTTTTTTAATAAATTAATTAATTAATTTTTTTTGTGTGTGAAAAATGAAAACAATTAAAATTGTAAAATTTATGTTGTTAAGAATGCAACGAAGAACAAGACACCGTCGGAAGAAATCGAAAAGAAAATTTGTGAAATAGTGCTCCCGTTTCTCTACAACAAAGGTGAAGGGAAGCTGGTGCCAGTTTCAGAGCTGGTTTCAATGAGAAATAAGGAAAGTGGACGCGAGAAGCAACTGCAAGGAAATCGACCCGAAGAATCGTCGAATTCGACCGATTTGAATGGCGCTACGTCAAAGAAAATTGGTATTTTAAAGGGTTTAAACTATTTACTTTAAAAATTATAACGGACTGGCTATTTCCACCCCCTTAGAGGGTGAAAATAGCACTAGGACTATTTCCACCTCTTTTTGAGAAGCGCATTTGATTGGCTATCGATGATGCAATTTCTCAAATATACGCAACTGTTGCAAGAAATGTTGCCGATCATATTATCAGAGAACTTAAATTTTTTTTTGAGAACGAAGTTTTGATTACAGATACTGAACAAGACATGTACTCTGTTATTTTTGATATCCAAACACATTCTTGAATAGCATCAACTTCGAAGTATAATTGCAGTTTTCACTTAATGCGCCAACTTCCGTGTAAACACATATTTGCGGTGCGAAAATCTGTTAATTGTCAACTTTTTATTGAAACGTTAATTCCTGACCAGTACAGAAAAGAAAATTAGATAGCAGAATTACCTACTGCCTTATCTGGTTTAGTTGTAACTGCTAAAAATTCTATTCCACCCAAAAAGTGTTTAAGCGCCACTGAAAAGTACTCAAATATAATGACTGACTTCAAACGATTGACCGACTTATTATCTATGTTAGGAACAGATAAATTTTCGAAAGCAAAGGTCGTGAATAAAAATAATAAAATACTAAGGGGGTGGAAATAGCCGCCACGCTATTTTCACCCTCTAAGGGGGTGGAAATAGCCACCGCCAAATTATAATGCAAATTTTTTACGTAATTTTTTGAGATATGAATAAACATCGTTTGGTGTGTTGGAAGATGGATCAACGTGGTGCCGTGGGTGAAACTCTCCTCCATATGTGTTTACTTAATGCTTCATCAGTGCACGCAGATTTAGCAAAACGACTTATCAAATTATTTCCAAAACTTATTAGTGACTATTACATTTCTGACGAATATTACGGTACGTATTCATATATAAGCATTTATGTGCTGATTTTTATTTTTTTGATGTGCTTTTAGGTGAAGCATCTCTTCACATGGCCATTGTGAATGAAGATCTACCAATGGTCAAATTCCTTCTAGATAACGGTGCGGACTTTCATGGTCGATGTTTTGGCAGTTTTTTCAGTCCCGAAGATCAAAAAAATTCGAGAGAAGATTCTCTCGACCATGAATGGGTTAGAGTTTGCACCGACACTAACTATGAAGGGTAATAAGTAAATAGAAAAAATTTTAAACAAGTTTAACTTATATTTATACAAATTAGTTACGTATATTGGGGCGAATATCCGTTGGCGTTTGCAGCATGTTTAGGACAAGAAGAATGTTACAGACTTACATTGGCTAAAGGAGCTGATCCAGATTTACAAGATACTAACGGGAATACAGTCTTACACATGCTTGTCATACACGAAAACCTTGTAATTAATAGCTGTTATTCGACAAGTCCTTCTTTTTTTTTTTTTCTTTTTTTTTTTACAATTTGCATTAATTGCAGGACACTTTTAACATGGCTTTTGAATTGGGCGCCAGCATGGACATCAAAAACGCGCAAGGGCTAACAGCGCTAACATTGGCGGCTAAGTTGGCGCGCAGGAGCATGTTCTTCCATATTTTGAATCTGGAACGGGAGGTCTACTGGCAACTTGGCGGTATCGTCTGTGCAGCGTATCCGCTGCAACACATTGACACCGTTGATACAACAACAGGAGAGATCAATAACGTCTCGGCCCTAAACTTAATTGTTTACGGGGTAACGTATTCTCGATTGGAAAGAAATTGTATAACAATATTTAAAATAACTCGTTTTTCTAATGTTTTCAAGGAAAAAGAAGGTCACATTGATATGATGGATGGGATGATTATGGATCTCCTGAATGCCAAGTGGAATTCCTTTGTAAAATTCAGGTAATAATTTTAAAACAAATATATCTTTTTTAGTATTTACACTTTTTGTGTATTTATTTAGATTCTACAAATCGTTCGCTCTGTTTTGTTTATATTTTATTTTTTCGATGGCGTCCTTAGTCTTGCGACAAGGACCTGGTAAAATCGAAGATGACGACGGTGATAACTCAACACAAAGCAGTGCGGTTCATACGATCGGCATACATGCAATTAAATTCAATATTAATTCCACCCGATTCGATTCAAACATGACTACAAATACAACCATGCCAAGTGTCAATTTTACTGCGTCGATTAACGACACTAACACAACAGAAAATTCAATTCCTGAAGATGACAACTGCTTAGGTTTATTTCCAGGAACTGACAACATCCAAGATCTTGTAAATGAAACGCGAGGAGAGGAAATAAAGTATAGTTTGAGGTTGTGAATTTGTGCATTTTGCAAGTTTACTAACCAAAATCGACTTTATTTTCTAGATAAAACCAAAAGTAAATAAAATAACCTTTTTTTTTTTGTTTTTTTAAGATACGCATTATTGCCGAGCCATTTACTGTCGTTGGTGCTGTGTGGTATTTGGTGACAGCTGCGAGAGAAGCATCTTTTCTCGGCTACTATCTTTTTATGGAAAGTTTGAAAACAGTTCCATCCCGTATTCTTTTCCTGGTGTCGTGCATGCTGGTCGTTTTGATGGTTCCACTTCGTGTTTCTTGCCTACGGGCTACTGAAGACATCGTGGCCGTCTTCGTTATGATTACCACTGCACCTTATTTTCTGTTTTTCTGCCGGTAAACGCTAAATCAAATCAAGGCGATGTGGGCCACTTTCAGCACTCTAAAAGCGTTTTGTTTTTTGCAGGGGGTTCAAGATAGTTGGCCCATTCGTCGTCATGGTGTACAAAATGATCGTTGGAGATTTGCTGCGATTTGTGGCAATTTATTTGGTGTTTGTCCTCGGCTTTTCTCAAGGTTACACTTCATTTATACATAAATCAGCTCTTGGAAATTAAAATGTTTGAATTCACTTTCTGTTGCAGCTTTTTACGTGATATTTCTTACTCACTGGGGTTGCTCGGAAAATAATTTTTTCCGAGATCCCATAAAAAGTGTCGTGGGCGTGTTTGTTATGTCTTTACAAGAATTTCAAGATATGTACGACGAATTTGATCACACCAATTATCCTCTCGTTGCTAAGGTGAACGAATAAACTTATTTATCCAGTCTTTTAATTTTAATTTTTATGATTTCCAGATTCTGTTCATTATTTACATGGGTCTTGTTGCGATATTATTGGTCAATATGTTAATTGCGATGATGGGAAATACTTATCAAATCATTGCTGAAATCAGGAACGAATGGCAGCGTCAATGGGCACGTATTGTGCTCGTGGTAGAACGTGGCGTAAGTCCGAAAGAAAGGTTACAGAAACAGACTTTGTACAGTCAGCCAATGGCAGATGGGAGAAAGGCGTTCGTGGTGCGAATTCAGTTAGATGAGAAGGAGAAAAATGATATAAAGACTGATCACGAAATGAAAATAACCCACATCAAGAATGCAAAACGTAAAGCAAAGGGAAGTAACATCCTGGCTACGCCAACAGGAAGCTCCAAGCGAATTTTAAGCGATCCAGGTTCTAATCCAAGTCTTTAGAATAGTGTAATTACATTTTTCTCTAAACTTTACTGTATTAAAATTGACATTTCTTCTTCCACGCACTTAACAATGCAAAGTAATTTATGAAATAAAGTTTCGATTACAATGATTTTATGTCTCTTATTTTTCTGCTAAATTGATTTAAAGTTTTTTTTTTTGTGATAGATTGCCAAATTCCAAAATAAAAACATCAGGAGTAACTGCTATAGTTAACTTAAAGCTGCTTAAATGTGGAATTCAGCTGAGAGGTCAAACCAAAAGTTATAATGTGTCGATCAATTTAATTTAACATTTTAGTTTATTGAATAAATTCTCAGTTACGAATTTAATTTTTAATATCTCATCCCATACTGGATCGCTCGTATCACTTTTATAACTAGTGTGTCAACAATTGGTATACGGAATTGTTAATTACGTTGTTGTTATCTCCCGAGATCGAGTTGAACTAATGGGTTGATTTTCCATCCTTTTTCACCCGCTACTGTTCGGCTGGTAGCACCACCAACGATCATATCCCGCGACGGAACACAGCCGATTCCTCGACAATGGATTCGTCCACAAATGCCAAACAGCCGATTGGTTGACAAATGCCAGACAGGCTTTGCGATTGCGACCTCCCGTGAGGCGCCTGGGACGGCCTGAGACCTCATGGAATAGGGGACACTGAACACTGCCACCCGTTTTCCTTCTTTCAATGGAAAATGCCACGTGATAAATAAAAAAAACAAATTTTGTAAATTGTCACGTGTAAACATTTGGCAGTGTTTTGTGTCACCTATTCCATTTGATCCAACAGCTCATGGGAGGTCGCTAACTTGCAAGCCTGTTGTCGACAGATCACCTGTCTGGCGTTTGTTTCAGAATAATAAACACTAGTTTTATAAGGATAATGAGAGAACTTCTAGCAAAACTTTAATACTTTTGCAATTAGTAAGTGTCACAATATGGGAAAAAGAATACAATTCTATCCAACAACACATTATACAATAACTTCTGTATTTTCGGCTTCATCGCTGGACTATTCCGCTTGTAATTTTTTCTACCAATTAAAATACAAAATATATAAAACGGTCTTCTAATTAATACACGGTTTGTAGCAGTTACTTTTCCGTTGTAAAAACCCTCGTTATGCCTATAATTACAGCGGAAAACTCATACATCTAACAGAGCTTACGCTATGTCGAAAAATAGGTAGACAATCCGGTAGGTTTCAACTATTGTTGTTGCATATACACGTCACCGACTGAAATGCAAATGGCGATCATCTCGAATTGTCGCCATTTGCATTTCTCCACTAGACGTGTTTGACTCAACTGAGATTCATTTGTTTGTTGGTTAAGCAGCAAATACAGTGGTATTTATATTAATCAAGTAACATGATGTTTTGACACAATAATGTGAACAACAGCTTTGGTTTGTTTGAAAACTAGGATATATGTCATTTATAGCGTAAGTCTGTGTTTATAACGGGCCGTGTTATTTGGTGCGAAAATACAGAACCGCATCCGGATTTGGCGCGTCTCGATCTGCAGCATTAAATATAGTCAAAAATAAAATTTGGTAAGATGTTTGAAATATGGAAGTGATTAGAGTTTTCGAAGCGTCAATAATTGTATACGTGAAAGAATTTTGGTGACTGACAGATTTTTGGTCCGCACACTTGTTTAGTAAGAAAATTGTGGAATTAAAGACAATTTTTTCTTTCTCAGAGCAGTGCGTTTTTCCAAAAATGGTATTTTTTTGTATTTTATTAAAAATGCATTTTTTTATACTATAAAACTTATTTTTAAGCTAAAAAAAAAAAAGAATAGGAATTCCATGTCTTAAAAATGCAATTTTCGAACACAAAACTGTATTTTTTTTGCGAGTGAAAACTGTTTGCGGCGAGGGCGGTCGTGCTAAAGTCGAAAATGATGTTGATCTTGCTTTCGCGGTAATCGCGGTATTCGCTGCAGATTGGGACGCAGTATATTTAGTCGCGGTAAATACGCGTGCCCTTTGTAACTGTAACAGAAAAGTGTACTGCAAATACGCAAATGACACTTTTTCGTTACATTATTGGTAACGCGCAGCAACGTATAATTATAAGGAAAAAGTGCTTGCCGCAAACTGTGTAATTACACGATTAATTACACCAGATTCACTGCTGTAGGTTTTTTCCAATAAAAAGATTTTGTTGTTCATTTAAGATAAATATTGTGTTATTCAAAAATAAAACTTTAGCACTTGCGTTTTTACAACAATAAATGATTCCGTTATGCAGGACAGTAAACTATTTCTTAGCTCATTGTTCTTTGTAAATCTAATTCCAAAATTGTTTCTGCTATTATAGTTACGTACTGCTGCATATTAAATCATGCAGCTCGTCATTTGCTTTCTTCGTTTCATCTATTTAAAAAATGAAATTTTCTGGCACAGCATGTAAACATGTGAGTCGTGTGATTAATTTTCAAAATTCGTTATAAAAAAAGCTCGTAGGTATTAGAGAGTTCTTAAAAATTTGTTCTTTATAACGAATAATTCGTAGTATCAAAATTCGTTATATCGAAATTTTTTTACATGGTGTTCCATGGAAAACCAACCAAGTCATCTAAAAAAATTCGTTATAACAAAAATTCGGTATATCGCGGTTCGTTATAACGAGGTTCAACTGTAGTCTAAATAACTTTTCGAATGCAGCTAGTAAAACCTCCTGTGCTGACAACCACTAGTGCCAATAGCTGGTCGCCATGACAGGTTGCACTGAAATGAAGTGTCAACTCACAAAATACTAAAATAGTGACGTTAAAAAAAAAATAAATAAATAAATAAATAAATGAATAAATAAATAAATATTTGATTTGACGCTTATTTCGGTTTTCTTTTTTCCCCACACAGGGAAAAACGAGAACCATTTATGAACCCATCCGTCATAACTCGTTGCCTTATGATTTATTCCTCCCCACATCAGAGTCGCGAAACTTACTAAAGCAAACGGAACATTAACACAAAGACTCACGTTAGAAGTATGAGGCTGGCACACAGTGAGGCGCACTGAATGTAAAATAATATAATTTATAATCAATTTAATTCATCGTTTATTTCTTCTTTAACCTGGTGATGATCTTTGCCATAACCAAGAGTCGTTCTTGGAATTGATTTTTTCTTTCGATTAATAATGTAGACCTAAGTTTATTTTCTATTGAGAAAAATTAGATTTTAAATTCAAAGAGTTAAGTTGATTAATTGTACACAAATTTACCATTTGGCGGCATAGCGGGCAAAATTACTAAGTAGTAAGATTCATTTTCTCCCTGTTCGTATAGAACCAATGCTTTTCTCTTGAACAAAATTGTAACTTTCAGGATAAACCGTCACAATTTGCGCTAGTCGTGACAGATCAAAATCTCTACACAAAAAAAATATATATACATTTAAATGAAGTCACACAATTGTAACCACATTTGTATACCTCTTTGTCATTAGTTGTACAGCTTTCTGAATTTTAAAAAACGTGCACATTTCTTTGCGATTGTGTAACATGATAACAGTTCTATCCATCGACTCAAACATCGCACTTAAAATCTTGTATTTATGTGGCAGCTGTAACGACTGAACTTTAGGTTTTGATAGATCGTAAACCGTTTCAATAAAAGCCGGACCTTTCCTAAAAAAAATAATCAATTAATAATTAATTAATTATGGTAATCAAACAAAACTGTCTGCAGTCGTTACTTACAATTCCACTTTAAGAACTGCAGTTTCTAATTCTACCTGAAAATAAATAAATCAAATGTAATTATTATTGTTATACTAAATAATTTTTAAATTAAAATTTACCGGTGGGAAAAGTGCCAATCTAGACAGAATTTCAACTTTGAATTTCGTATTTCGATTCGGGGTCCTGTTAGTTGAATCATCGCGTTGACACTTTGCTTTCGGTGTTTATTCTGTGGTTATAGACGTAGCACTGTAGCAGCCGACAAAAGCCTACAATGAAGGCAGAAAACTTGTTTGAAGGAAGACACCGAGGCTGAAATTTACAAACTTGCAAATTCCATTTTTCTGTTATTTAATAAAAAAAATTGCATCGGCTCATTTTGAATTGCGGTGTCATTTTAGTCAATTTTAGTCACTGGTCCAACTCCTTGAGTTATTGAGTAACCATTTGGTACCGCCGACTGGTGTCAATTGTCCAAACAATGGCTGCAATGTTTTGCGGACTGTGGAGCTTGCTTCGGACCGACATCTGCTGGTCCAAGTGTTTAATTAGTGCTTAAACACTACTCTCGTTTGCATGCTGGGGATGGACCATAATCGGTTAAATGATTGCGTCATTGAAGAAATTACGTTGTCGGATTCTGATGATGAAGATAAAATTGAAATAGTATCAGATTTTCATACTAGCGACCCAATCCAGAAAAAAGAAAATAATGCTTACAAATTGTTGCCTATGTGAGTAAAAGTTCGTGAAAGTTACCAAATGCATTTTATAATTATTTATGTGTATTTATATTACTGAAGTAATATTTTAAAATTAATTTTGCAGAGATTTACGTATTGTTAAAAAAGAAAATTATGGCACTGTTTACACTGTACCTGATGACGATGAGCCACCAGTAAAGAAAGCAAAAAGAAACTTGCCGTGTCATTCATCGTCAACTTCATCAGATCTGAACAGAATAAGAAATGCGCCATCATCTTTATCGTCTCCACCACCATCACTCGTGTCACCAAGCGTAATCAACAGGCTTCAGACTGGAATCAGTTACCAAAAGTCACCGATTTCAGATGCAAGACTGAGACAATTACTGCATTGGCATCACACATTAATTCCACCATCTCCCAAGATCAAATCCGAGTTTCCATTAACATCGTTTTGTCAAACACTACAAGAAGAAACTACTATTCATTCACCTGAAATTAACGGAGTAGAGAGTAAGACAAAAATAGGTAATTGTGAAATTGGTGCAGAAAATGGCCAATTTCAAATTGGTTCAGACAATTATACAAATAAAACTGAACTAGCACTTGTACCTGTTAAAGCATCATGCGTAAACAGACGTTCCAGACAGCCGAGAAGAAATATTTTTGAAAAATTTAGCGATTTAGACATAGGTCTACCGATTTACAAGCGAGAAAACGGATATGTCAAAACTGTGGAACAATTGCTGCTATTTCCTTCAAGATATTGTCCAGTTCTTCCCAGAGACTCTGATGTTCGTGATTTTGACGAAAGTATAATGTCGACGATTACGGGTGAAATTTATGTGACAATAAAAGGCATAGCGGGATTTACATCACAAAAGTTCAGGCCACCTCGGCAGTTAATTTCGAAATTGTTTTTTTGGACAATCAACTCGACATCGGAATCTGAACTGAATTTTAGATTGAGCGTGATGAGCCAGATTCATCGTCTTCATGGTTTTCCCAAAGCTGAATCTCTGTGGCTGTACTTAGAAAAAGCGTACGATTGCGATTCATACGGAAGGACACTGTGTGAGTTATGTAAATGTTAATAATTTTATTAATTAATGATTAATATTTTAATTTTTTTATAATTTAGTGACACTCGAAATCAAATCGTGCGTTATAGATTTCATATGTTCCATCTTAGAAGCGGATTTTTATTCATCTAAAAAGAATTTTGCCAAGTTTGCTGATAAAACTCACGCTTACACGTATGGTAATTTGCTTTTAAGACGTTGGAAATGATTAGTAATTATTTGTTTTGTTAATTTATAGGTTATTATCTGGAAGTACTGGAAACATTAAAACTATAATTGCTTGGTTGGAGGATACGATCAAATTATACAGCAAATGTAACGACTCGGATAATTCATCGTTTCTGCGGGTACAATACGGTCACCACTATTATTTAGTCATTGAGTCATTACAAAAATTATTGGCTTTTTCGATGTGTGCGAGTGCAGTAAGCAACAAATCGATTGCTGTATTAAATTAACAGTAATAAGTTTTTACGTTTTTGTTTAACAGGATCCAAAGAAATCTGCGAATTTTATCTCTCGAGAAATCATTTTTGCCCACAATAGGCTTAACGATTACACTCAACGGCATATACTTATAACTGGAGTTAAATCGAATATTTTGTTGATGGCCACTGCGGAAAAATTGCTGCAACAAATCCCAATCGAAGATGTGGATGAAAACTATTGTTTTTCTGTCTGCGATTGGGATAAAATTATAAACTATTATTTTAAAATGTTTTCTCCGACAAATATAAAAATGTGGGACCAATGTGATTTGTTACAAAATACTTTATACTTTTTGTTATTATTACAATCTTATATTGAAGGATCACACAGTAAGCTGATTTTTGTTTATCGAAATATTAAATTTTAATTTAGTTATAATTTATTTAGATGAATTGCATGATAGGTCTGATCATTTGGCAATAATTACTGATGAATTTGCAAACTTTGAGGTAAAATATGCCAGTTTGAATAAAAGCAAATGCTTATTTATTTATTTATTTATTTTTTTAATTTTTCAGAGACAAATTGAAACTTTTCTTGATGATGTGCCAGATGAATTAACATTTCTGATTTGTTTAATTAAACTGTCTATTACTTTATAGCCATGTAAATTTTTTTTTAAATAACCGACAGATTTTTATGCTTGTTATATTTATTTTGATAAAGAAAAGAAAATTTATTATATTTGAATTAAAAATGAAACCGCTAATTTTGTTGGAATCATTTGACTTGTCAAATCAGAAAATGTCAATCAAAATTTATTCCTGATTGGTCCGCATTTTTGTGCTGCATCGGCTTCAACGCTACCTAGTGTCGAAATCTACCAACACTTGAATCTCCGTTGGCGTTCTCCACGTGGGTTTCTAACCGTAGAAATTTTGCTTTCTAGCTTCTTTCGCTTCAATCGCAACAACCGAGGCAACGAAAATGGTATTTTTTACTTGCAATGCTTGTGGCCAAGCAGTTAAGAAGAATCAAGTAGAAAAACACACGACACAGTGCCGAAATTGTCAAACTTTAAGTTGTATAGATTGCAATAAGGATTTCCATGGAGATGAGTACAAAAGTCATACAAAATGTATAACGGAGGAAGAAAAGTATTCGGGTCTGGGCTTCAAGCCCAAGCCTGGTAAAGGTGAAAAGAAGCAGGAGGATTGGTTAGAAATTATCCGCAAAGCGATTGAGAATTCCAAAGGCGATATCAAGTTGCTCGAGTTGTTGAACACAATTATTACCTACGATAATATTCCACGAAAACAAAATAAGTTTGAGGTATTATTTAATATTATACTGGAATGAAAATGTGTTATAATTTTTATTTCATTTTTTTTTAGAACTTCCTTAGCAACTGCGGTCAAAGAAATGGACCATTAGTTGCACGAGCATGGGCAGCCATTAACGACGTTGCTGTTGCTGCAGCATCGGCGAAATTGGTAAAAATGGATTGATTTGAAGTTAGAAATTACCATTTCTAATTATGTTTAATTATTTGCAGAATGTATCAATTAAAGAAAAAAAAGAGAAAGAAATCGATGAAAGCAACGGACAGCAAATTGATGGGGAATCAAAGAAAGTTAATAAGCAAACGAAGAATAAAAAAGCTAAACAAGTGACTGAGGTAGACGAGTCAGTGAAATTGGTGAGGATTGGTAAGCTAAAAGTTAGTTTGATTTTTAATTATTTGTAAATTTTTAGGAAGTAGCCACTGACGGGGTAAATGGAAACGAAAATCCTGAACCAAAATCAAACGGAAAGAAATCGAAAAGTAAAAAACGAAAACACGAACCGGAGATTGATAATAAATTAGAACAATTAGTAAGTAAACATACAAAAATTAACAGATATTAAGATTTTAATTTTTTTTTTTAATTTTTAGGATGACGTAACTAAAAAAGTGAAAGCAGCCGAAGTCCCGGAATTAAAATCGAATGAAAAGCGACCGAAAAATAAGAAACGTAAAATTGTGGCTGATAGTAGCGATAAAACGGAGGAAAATTCAACCAACACTGATGTCGCGGTCGAAGATATGAAGAATGGAATTAGTAAACGTATAAATTTAAAATTAAGATAAGGATATTAAGTTGATTTGTTTTAATTTTTGCAGCAATTGTGGAAATGAAAGAGATGCCAGCAAAATTCAAATGGCGAAAAGTCGCTCAATCTGTGTTAATGGGGTCGTCTGACAAATCGATGTCTTTGAAGAAATTAAAGAAAAGGGTAAGATATTGAGAATATTTTGATTATTTTATTAAAATTTTTTTCCCCACCTTTCTAGGTTTTTGGAGAATACAAAATGTGGTGTCAATCTGAATCGTGTGATCGAGATGAAATTTACAACAAAATTCAAGATAAACTGTTTAAACAGAAGTTTCAACTTGAGAATGAAATTGTTAAATTAATTCTGTAAATTCTCATATAAAATAATTAAATAAATGACTTGTTAGTTTTAAAGCTACATGTTATTTTTCTATTTCAAACGATGCGTTTTTATTCAAGTCGAAGCCAAACGTAATAACAAATATGGTTATGGGTCCAGGACGACAACTAGTGCCCAGTTGAAAAATAGTTTTTGTTTTCAGATTTTGATTTAAAACAAACAATTTCTGGTCGTTTTTGATTTAAATCAAACAATTTTTGCACCAAATAAATCAATTTTTTTTATTAAAAATGCCAATTTTTCCACAAACTATTAATTATTTCACTTAAAATCAGCAGTAACAGTAATTACTTCGTCCACAAATGCGGTCAATCTTGAAAATTTTGGATGCTCTGATTATTGAAGGAATTGAATTTGGAAAATTTGGTTTGTGGACCTACAGTAATGAAATGCGATAATTTGGCAGCAAAAGCATTTGCGAAGAGTAATGTTGAAAATAGAAAGTCAAAACACATTGACGTTAAATTTCATTTCATCCGGGAACATGTACACAAGAAAAGAATACGACTTGAATATGTTCCAACGGATGACAATCTTGCTGACATCTTTACAAAGCCGTTAGCAAAGCAAAAGTTTAATTATTTTCGTGATGCAATTGGTTTAAAGTCAATCATGAAAAATCAATTGCAGCCGGAGAATTGTTAGTTTATGTTACTAAGTTACTTGTTTTGAGTTGCTATAACAACAAATAGTTGTAACAGTTGTATGTTGAAAAAGCAGTAAAGCTACATGTTATTTTTCTACTTCAAGCGTTTTTATTCAAGTCGAAGCCAAACGTAATAACAAACTTGCATTTAATTTTAATTAAGTTTGTACTCGAGGAGGAAGGAGTGGTTTTGTTATCTTAAACGTTTTCACTAGTTCCTGAAATAAAAAATAAAACATTAGCTCATTTTACAAATAATTTAATTTGTTTTTTACCTTCCATTTATCGACTGTCATGTCAATAACCATTTGCTTCGCTTTTTGCTCTTTTCCTGAACTTTCTCTCCCCTTCGGTAACGGTTCTAAATTTCAAAACCTTAATTTTAAATTACATTTCCAAAATTCGTACGAATCACAAACCAATCACAGGTAATCCATCTACATCCAAATAAATCTGCGCGGCTTTGTCCTAAAAATTAAAAAATTAGTTTAATTTTATGGACATAAACACTCTGCCATACAATACTCACTCTGACTAGAAAAGAAACGTGGAAAATATTCTCAATGGTCAAACTAAATGAGTTGGGATTTAATACAAACTCGAAGAAACAAAACGCTTCCCCTGCGAAAAAAAAAAAATTATACAATTTTCGAAAAAAATCTCCTTTTTTAAATTTATAATTAATACTATTATTTCCCTCGTAAATCCTATGCAAATGGCCTAAAACGCGTTCAATTTCTTCCGTTGTACTTTCCTCAGCTTCTTTTTTGTTGGCAGTTGATAACTATTGTATAAAATATTAATTCTTAAAATTTCTTTCTCCTTTTTATTGCAAATTAAATACTTCTTTAGGTGCAACAGCTTTTGTGGGTGCATCTTTATCCTTTCTGTCAACTCTGGCTGCACGTTGTTTAATAACTACTTCACCTCGTTCAAATGATCCAAACCTTCAAAGATAAATTAGCAATTAATTACAATGTTTTCAATTTGAAAATGACACTATTCTTACATGTAATGGAAAGTCGGAACTCGTTTAAAAAACGACATACATTTTTTCCCCATAGCTGCCCATTCTTCTCGTAATAAAGGCTCGTCATCAATTGCTAATCTGTCTCCTCTCATACACTTCACCTAAAGTAAATAATTAAAAGAGGAATTCATCAAGAAAAAAATTTACCATTTTTTCTGCAAACGTCCCGGGAAGGAATTGCACAAGGTTGACAGGTATGTGTTGAGCTCTCTCACGTCCTACAGATGCAATGCAGCGTAATAATTCCGCATCACAAACAGCTTCACGTGGATTTGTCACTAAAATAAATAAATAATTAAATAGCTAATTTATTGCAAATTATAATTTTTTTGTCAGCATACCGTGCGTGTAAAGTATAGTTTGATCCTCCATTTTCTCAACTAATTTTCCATCTTCGTGAATGTACATCTCCTTATTTTCTGAAATTGTACAACAAATTTTTAATGTCAATTTATTCAAACTTCTAATATTTTCACTCACCCTTAAGGTCGGCAATGTTAGCCCTATATTGTTGTCTAAGTTTACGACGGTGGCGAATTTCTTCGGGATCATTGGAAAATCCATCATTGAAAACTTCTGCGGACGTTGACGGCTCTTGGTCATCCATACTGCTAAAATTCTTTATACAACCATAGACCTAAATATTTAAGTCTATGATACAACTCAAAAAGAAACTTTATAAATAATCGTTCTGCTCTCGCCGCACTGCCAATGAAGAGTGCTCCCCTTTTTAATCCACTTGTGATTGGTTTGTGCGCACATTTTTTACTATTTTACGCATTATACATTTCACAACCGGACTAGTAAAGGAAAGTTTTAAACAGAAGACGGCCACAGCCAGAGTATACTGCGAGGACGGCAAAGTTATTATTGCTCATATTTCAGAAACGAAAATTTAAAAAAAAACAAAAAAAAAACAGATGAAAAAGAAATAAGTTTCTGAGTTTTTACGTTTATTATTGATTATGTCATGGCGTAAGAATTTGTCTACAAGTGCTTTAGCATTTAGACCAATCATTACGAGTTAATTTAGTCACGTGCTAATTTAAATTTAGCGGTTTTATTTTCATTGTCATTGGTGTTTGGATTGGATGCAAAAACCGATTTAAATTGCACATCACATATAGCTCAAGAAATTGCCGTTACAAGTAGCGAGGAGGGTAGGATATTTTGAACCATATTACTGATGTAATTGTGTAATAATATCTAAATATAGTGATCTTGAGCTTGAGAGTTGAGACCTCGACCAAGTGCGAAATTTTTCTGTTGTCCCGTGGCAGCATTTAAAACTTTGCGGGATGAGCAGTCTTTTGGAGGAAACGTTTGTCATGGAAAACGACGAAAATCAACCACCGCTAACCCCGCAGACGTGTAATATTGACAAGTTAACCTGCACTGGAACTTTATTGAAGGAATCACATCGAAATAATATCGATTTAACACCAACAACTATGATTAAAGTAAGTTTTTGTGTTTTTTTTTTTGTGTTTTTTTTTTTTTTGCTTTTGCCTGGAATTTATGTCTTTTCATGTTTGTGTAAAAGCAGACACGAGTCTAACGAGGGGCGGAAACTGCCATTTTTAAAACTGTTGCAAATTGCAAAGCCGGGATAAAACATATGGTAATTTGCAAATTGCATATAATTAGAGCACAAAAAAAATGCACAAAGTGCGTTAAAGAGAAATTAAAAACAAAATCAGTTTTCCTTTTATTTTGGATTATTTTTTTTATCCATGATTCATAATTTATTTATTAAGAACTTAAATTCGATGTTGTTATTCAAGTTTATGATTCATACGACGTTTTCCATCTTGATTTTCAATTCTCGTCACATTTCTCATTTCAATGTCGGAAATTAATAATTAGAATCGCTTTAATTCGTAAACAATAACGTGTAATAAGGAAACTTAAAAGCAGATGTGAATGCAAAAACTTATTTAATTTTTAAATGCTTACTGTTAATCTAACTTGACAAAGTATGACGTCATTTCATCACTTGAAATGGACGAGCTTATTCGTCGATGAAAGGGTGAAAGCAAAGTGTTGCTTTGACTCTGAAACATGGCTGCCTACAGGATTTAAGAAACCGACATAATCAGTGGATGCTTACTTTACAGGAAGGTATGCACATTTTGGACTATATGAAATTAACAAAAAAAAAAATCCCCAGTATCACTGAAACGATTGAATGTTTTATTTAAAATGGTAAAGGCAGGAAAGCGTGGAATTAGGCTTATTGATCGTAGAATACTGAATGTTTCTCTTAGGGAATGACCTAATTGTAAAGGGTGTTGCCCATTTCTAATTCAATATGTTAAGTAAAACTACGAACGAATAATAATTCGATGGTGAAAAATAGAAAACGGAGGTTGGGTTTGAATTGATCAGCTGAAAACCCGATTGATTGAAGCAAATACGAACATTAAATGAGTCATAAATACAGATCGTTACACGAAAAATGTCTTTAAAGAAAAAAATAAATTAAATAAAACGAAATTCTTTCGCAAGACCTCTATAAAAGGACTTGGAGGTTACCACCAAAACAGGTGATTATATGGACAAATAATTTGGGCAAGTGCCAGTAAATGGTCAAATATGTTGAATGAGAAATTGAAAAACCACAACAAAATTTCTTTAGAATTTCACGTCATAAAAATTAATTTTTTTTTTTTTTTTAAATTTAAAAAAAAAAAATTAATAATTTGAAAGTAAAAGCTGAGTAATGTTTCTTTGGATATTTTTTTTTTTTTAAGGAAGTGATAAAATTTCGAATTAAATTTATTTAAAAAAAAAAAAAGTTTTCCTGTTTATAAGATTCATCACCTGATTTGAGTGCGATGAGAACCCAGGTATCCTCCACTTTGGGAGAGGGGGTGAGATGTGTGTGGAGATTTCACCAGCATCTCGCTTCACGCATTGCACTTGCTTGCGACTTGAGTTTAGTTTATGAGTTGATCTTTGTACGAACTTAGCAGCTGCTTGCCTCAGCAGAAAATCAGTGCCAGCCCCACATCCCGACTAATACTTTTCTAATCATACGTCTGGACTTGCTCCACCTTAAAATCATCCATGTTTTAAATCGAAATGGGCAATAAGGTAGGCGTAATTACTTAACTACTTGACTGATGCGAATACCCGCATTTGTTTTTTTTATATTTTTATTAGAGAGTAATTTTTGTTTTTCTTTAGTTTTATCGACTCGGGGTTGGTACTAAAGGTGGTATCTTCTTACGATGATGGAGAACTATTTTTATTATGACTATGTAATTGGTTCCTTGTGTATCCAAAGAAGGGTTGTGCAATTTGCATTCTTTAAGTCGATGTTGTCAGAGAACAGTAACCTGCGATTGCCAGTTTGGTTAGGAAATTCAGTATTCAAATTATAGTTTTGTTTGACGACCTGATTGATAAACAATTTCCTTTGGCTAAATGTCACGAACCTTATTTTTAATGAAATTAAAATTTAAGTGTTTGTTATTCGGATTTTTGCCAAATTTTTTATTTTTATTTATTTTAAAGACTTTTGTCATTTTTTTTAAAGATTGTCTTGGATCTAGTTTTTGAAGGTGATGCGAGCTGAAGGTCGGTCCATTTCCACGTGTTTGGCTGGGAATAGATAATCTAAAAAAAAAAATTAAAAAAAAATAAATGAATAGAAATGTTTGGGGAATTAAAAGATACACGTTTCTTATCAGATAAGATATTTTCTGCATTGTCGTTGTAAAATGGCTCATATGTTGAGTAATGCGCGCAAATTTACACGACTCGTTAAGAAAAAGTTGAAATTGAAGAAAGTATGTGCGACGAATGAATACTCGTATTGATCTATTCGGACTGTTTGTTTTATTTTCAGGGTTCCTCGAAACAGAGTCCAGCTTCATCGTCCGTTACTACACCCGTGTCGCCAGTGGAGCAGGAAAATCCTGATACAAACCCGCAGTGTCTTATCGAAGAAGAAAAACCCAAACAATTTTCTTCAACCCCTCAGAACCACGAAGATAATGTCAAGTTTGCGAACCAAGTTATTTCTGATTTAGTCGAGTCTTTACCTCTCCAGTGAGCACAAATTTTTATTAATTTAATCTTATTAATTTTTATTTATTTTATTAACTTGAATATTGCAGAATTGACGTGTCGTTGAAGTTAGAAAATCCAAGCAGTTCGTTGTTGTCTTCGCCGAATCAAGTTGGAGAAAAACAAGACTGTTACAGCGTCTGTTCAACCGATTACACGCCATCGGATTCGAGTTTTGATACCGCTAGAGAGGATTTTCAGCATAGTTTGCAGGATACAGAATATGAAAGTGCCAACGATTTCGACGAATCCAGCATCACATTTACAGCCAGCAGTCCTCGAGATAGCAATCAAATTCCATCGTCTTTTATTTTAAAAAATCTACAAACTGTTATACCCAGTAGGAACAAGGAGTGTCTCGAACGCGACAAAATCCCACTGGTGCCGCTTGGACTCGATTTTTCAAACTCAGAATGGAATGACAATTGCAGAGAGGATTGTATAGTGCCTTTTGACCGCGAGAGTACTCCCGTTGCCTCTAATGAGTTTTTATATCCTATTGACAGTCCCGTTGAATTCGTGGCGATCGATAGTAATGATAATCTTTGTGTGACAACCATTACTGACTTAGAAAACGAAATAATTCGGAATAATGATGATAAAATTCAATTGAATGAAACGGTTTTGATTACGTCGGGCATTTTGAGTGATTTACAAAAGTGTCCCGAAGAACCGAATTTGATCACATCTTCAGAAAACACAACCGAAACAAATTTAAATTCCGACACTGGTTCGGAGAATTCGGCCGAAACTGTTCTCGCAACGAGCGAACCGATACACGTTGACGAGAACGTTCCGGAGCCACTAGAAGTGGAAGAAGTCCAGCCGGATTCTAATTCGGTTGAAATTGTTGCGGATATAATCGAAAGAATAAGAGTTTCTTCCGCAAGCTCGATTCATTCTGCCGATTGCGCAGAAAAGATTGAAGTTGGGACCAATTTGGCAGATTTAGAGGCTCCCGTTGAGCCTACTGTCACAGACAAAACACCTGAAGTTGAAGTTGCGTCTGAATTGTTTCCCGTCGAAGGAAATAATAACAATAAACAAGATCGAGACCAGAAAGCGGAATTAATTTGTGAAAAAATTAATGACACTAAAGAAGAAGAATTAATTGAGAAACTTGATGCTTCGTTTGGTACTGTTTATTGGCAGAGCAATTACACTAATTGCCAAACTGAAAGTGATAAATTAATAGTTGCACAAGAGACTGCTGTCGAAGCGACTGTAAATCAAGAGGAGACAAAAGAAGTTGATTTAGAAGAACGGCTCAAATTGGAGGCAGCCATTGTCGCCGAGGAATTGATTAATTCATCTTTAAGGGAAAACGAATCTGATCGTGAGACTGAAATTGAGGAATATAAAAGCATGAAAGACAACAAAATGGCCGACACTGAGAACAATGAAACTACTCGCGAGGAGTCCTCGGTCGAAGGTGGGGGGAAGATGGACGAAAACGTGAATCCATTTCAAACGAAAACGAAACTCGGGAATTCCCCAGTTCGACGTGGGTCTGCGAAAATGAAGAACGGGGAGGTTTCGACGCCGACTAAATTGAACACCTCGTCTCACGAGTCGCCGTTGAAGAAGTCGTCCAGTGCGCCGAAACCGGCATCCAGTTCGCGGACTTTGTCGATCGCATCGCCGAAACGAAAGGGTTCGGAAACAACACCGACGCACAGCGAAGCAATGCCCGTGTCGAAGGATCAGGTGGACGTTGATGGCGATGGGTTCAAGAAACCATTGGTCAAGCACGTTTCGGCTCGCACTTCGGGGAGTAAAGTTTCGCAGAATGAAACGGAAGCGGGCGACACTTGCATGATGGTACGCAGTGTCGAAGATAATATGACGAGCGAAGCGGGACCCGATGTTGCCGAGTTCTCCGACTCGGAATTTCGCAATGCCGAGGGTATAGGCGATTATAAAAATTAATTAATTTGAGATTTTGATTAATTTTTATTTGAATTTTTAAAAACAGTTTTTAAGGACTCAGCGACGTTTGATTTCCTTCAAACTGCTGGCAGCAAGCATTTTTCTGAATCTGCTCTGGCTCGGATGTCACTTTATGTTAAATTTGATCCGCTTTTAAAGGCCATTAGTCCCGTTGCCAAAAGAACTTTGAGCAAAACATCCACGAGTGATCAATCTCAAATGAGGTGAATTATTTAATCGATGTTGAATTTGTTTCAATTTTTAATTTTTAATTTTTTTGTATTTAGTGATGGAAGTGATGATTTGTTATTGCTCGGAACTACACCGGAAAAACTCCAGGAGACAAATGGAGCGCCGGTCAACAAAAATTCTTGTATTGAAGGCCGTTTATTAGATTTGAGTCCATCACCACTCAAACATCATGTAAGATTTGATTAATTTTTTTTAAACTGTGCAACTTAAACGTGATTTCTCTAGTTGAAAGCGAATGAATGCAACAGTCCACAAAGTGGAAATAGATTTTACTCTGAAGAGGAATTTATTCAGGCTCTTAGAATGCAAGAGCTTCTTTTTCAAGAGCAATTGTTAAAAAAGGACCGCGAAGCGGATGAACAAAGGAAGATTGCTGATAAGGAGTTACTCGAAGGAGCAACTCGTATGTCCGTGATACAAAAAAATTATGACGAAATGAGGTAAATATTTGATGGTGATTTGTGTAAAAATAGGAATTCAATGACTGATTTTTTTTTATGTATCGCAGGAAAACTGTTCTGGAGTATGAAAAGACTATTTCGCAATTGATTGACGATCGGGAGAGGGAAAAGGAAATTACTGAAGGAAATATCAGTGCATTAAGAAAAGAACGCGACCAGACGTTAGAAGATCTTCAAAGTGTTGAAAAAGCATTTGGGGATTTGCATAGGCGATTCGAAAAATGTAAAGCTGCTGTTGAAGGATTTAAAAAAGTAAAAGAATTTTTTGCGAGCTTTGAAAATACTTACTAGCCCTGATCTTGTTTTATATTTAACTAGAACGAAGAAATTTTAACGAGTTGTGTGAAAGACGGTCAGGTTTCGTTAAGAAAACAGGAACAGAAGTACGAGTTACTTAGGCATCATGCGGAAGAAACTTTAAGCTGGTAAGATAAAAATACTGATGTGTTAATTCTAAGTTTTTATTGACTTTTCTTCGCAGTGCTAACCTAGAAATCGATGCCTTAAGGAGATCGTCAGAAGTTGAAATTACAGCATTAAGAGCGCAGTTGAAAAAAGCTGAAATGAAAGTTGAGAGTTCAGAAAAGAATTTGCAGCAAATGGTAATTAATTATTGTCCTATAAAAATTCATTTTTATTTTATTTATTTTGTTTTCTTTACCTTTAGCACAAAGAAAACTCTGAATTAACAAATATTTGTGATGAATTGATTGCCAAAGTGGGTCAAAGTAATGCTTGAAGCAACTTTTGTAAAAACACTTTAAAAAACCACGAGTGACACGACACCAATTTTACCTTAAGCAGTGGCGTGGTTGAAGTCCTACAAATTTTTGTTGGTTGTTTTTTATATTTAAATTTCGTACATTCCCTAAATAGTGAGTGGTCAAGTGTAAAAACGAAAAAGTGTTTTCTTTGCAGCGTTATTTTTGTTGGGTAGTTATAAATCATTAAATTACACTCGCTGATTAATTATAAATTGCTACCTATTTGTACAGTTTTTGGGACGGTAGATTTTGAGCTTTATAGCATTTGGCACGAGGTTAATAAATTAAA
>JAQFXT010000333.1:0-44702 GCA_034683725.1 Strigamia crassipes
TTTTATTTTTTTTTGTTTAAATTTTTTTTGTATTTAATTTGTGTTATCTATCTGCCTATCCTTGACTGGTGATATTTTGAGAATAAGTGCAAAGGTGCGCGTTCAGCTTGAGTTGTATTTTTAGACACGGGGAAATGTATATAAGGAAAGTTGAAGGCGAAAAAACCAAGTTGGCAAACACGTTTTTTCGGATAGATGGCATTCGTGTCGAGTTTGCGTTTATCCAATTTGGCGTTGGGAGAGTCGTCTCCGTGTCTGGTTTGTTCCGTTACTGAGGTCAGTGTCAGGCAATCGGGTTTCTTCCTTTATGCACAAAATTATTCAGGGTGGAATACACAAGTTTTGCACTGCCAGGGTGCAGTCAGGGTGAATGAGATGCGTTAACCCAGTTTTCCTCGCTTTATTTTATTCGATTTGATTCACTTGCACACAACACACATCCAGGATTCCGGGTAGGAAAATTGTGATTTGTGGTTTTTATGATTTTGTGATGTTTGATTTTTATGATTTTTGAGACGCTTGATTTTCATGATTTTTGTGACGCGTGATTTTTATGATTTTTGTGTTGTGTGATTTTTATGATTTTGTGATATTTTTTTTTTATGATTTTTGTTATTTTATGACCCGGATTTTTTTGATTTTGTGATTCTTTTTGATTTTAGGATTTTTTAAATATTAGGATTTTTTGAATTTTAGGATTTTTTGAATTTTAGGATTTTTTAAATTTTAGGATTTTTTAAATTTTAGGACTTTTAGGATTTTTTACGATTTTGGTGATTTTTGGTGGTTATGACTTATAAATAGACATTTTTGGTGCTTGGTACGTGGAGCTTGATTATTTAACGAGTTTTGCGGATTTTACGTTGAAAGATAAACGTAAACTTTTGATTTGAAGAACGTTATTTTTAACTTTTATTTAATTCCGGAGCCCCGGATCAATTCTGAGACTCGTTACGACTTAAAACACTAAAGAAAACGAATAAAACAGCGAAGAATTTAGACTTTGCTGGGTACAAACACACAAACACGTGAATCGGTGCTTTGGACCGGAGCGAGCTGCGCTTAATACTCGGATTGTAATTATAATTAATCTGTAATTAGATTTTTTTTTTTCATTCATCAGTCATTCATTTTTTTTCCCCGCTATTTTTCTCCGCTGCTTATCGGTATTTGGGATCACTAAAACCGGAATTTGTGCAACGACGATCGTAATTTGTTTTTAATTGATAGAAATTTTGCTTTTGGAAATTGATTTCGATCTGATAAAGAATTTAAATTGAATTTATTAATTTTTTCAAGATGGACAATTTTTCAAAGACTGTCGTTGCTTGTTTGTTGTGCTTTTGATGGATTAGGTCAGGGGAAGTAGGCTGAGATAATTTAAACAGGCCTCAAGGTCCCAACTATTTGAGTTTCTTATCCATCTAAAAATGAACGTTTTATTTAATGTTTTTTTTTTTATTATTTATTTTTTTAAAAATAAAAAAAAAGAAAATGTTGTCTTTTTTCGTGGTTTCTCTAAGGCCATTTTCGCCCTTGATGGAGATGAATTATGTTAATTTTGACACGCCAAGTTTATTTACATTTTCCGTAACAATTTTTTGAGCGACTGGCCTCAATTGTGTTGTATAAACATCTCGGGGTTGAGAAAAGCCGTTAAAAGATGAAATCGTATACGCTAAATGGGTTTAAGGGTCGAAGGAGGAGTTTTATCATGTAAATTTCCAATTAAATTGTTTTTAAATCTGTCGATTTATTTATTTTATTTTAATTGTAGGCCTATATCGCAGCGCAGTCACAGCATACAGAAGTTGAAGGCCTTTTTTGGAGAAAAGGTAAAATATTAAATTAAAATATATATATATATATATATATAAAATAAAAAATATATTTTACTGAATTGTAATTTTTTCAGACTCCGCAAATAGTGGAAGCTGCAGAGCATATGGTGAAGGAACTTCCAAGTCCGGTTTATGATGTTGTAAAAGAAGGTTGGCTTCACTGCAAAACGGCTTTAGTGGACGGAAAGGTGATGCGAATTGTCGAATTAAATTGAGCGATTTTTTTCATTTTATTATTATTATTTTTTTTAGCGTGCCACTGATCGATCATGGAAGCAACCATGGGCATGTCTACGAGGCAGCACGGTTTATCTCTTTAAAGATAAGAAGGATTCCTACCAGGTTTTTTGCAAAATAAAAAAAAATTATTGATTAAATATTTAATTTTAATTTTTGATTTTAGCTTCCTTTGTGTTTGGAAGAGCAACCTGTGGTTATAAAAGCCTCATCAGCTGGCATAGCGTACGATTATACTAAAAAGAAGAACGTGTTTCGTCTCATTACTGCAACTGGGTCAGAATATTTGCTGCAAGCTGAAGATAATGACGATATGTTGCATTGGATTAAATTGATTCAGGAGCATTACCAAGTAAAAATTGTTATTTTTTTTTTTTTCAAATTAAAAATCGATTTTATTGATATTGTGTAAAACTCGCAGGCGAATAACTTAGAAGGAAGCGTTCCCCGACGAGGAGACCACATGAGTCGTTTATCGCCGCAACCCGTGCAGAAGGGGATTAAGAAGTTGACGTCATTTAGAAATAGGTCTCCAACCGGGCATTCGCCTTTAATTAAAATAAAGAGAACGGCCCAAGGAGGTGGTTTTGATTAGAAATTTTAATTGCGAATTAATGTTTTATGCGGAATTGTTTGTTTATATGCAGACGAAATGCCACCAAAGGCCAAAACGTGGCGCGGTAAAGTGGCAAAAACGATTAAGAAAATCCATAGCACGTCAACGACAACTTCCTCAACGGAAGGCGTGACTGTTAACGTGCCTTTGGAGGAGTGTCCGCCATCTTCGGTCAATGAAGTGAGTTTTAACTTCAAATTTTTTTTTGCTCGAATAATTAGATTTTATTTTTATTTTTATTTATAGTTTGTGCCACTTATAGTTGAGTTGTGCACAAGTATTGTCGAAGCTCGCGGTTCGGAAATGGTTGGGATTTACAGAGTACCTGGTAACACGGCGGCTGTGACGACGCTTCTCGAGGCGATCAACAAGGGATTTGATACACTCAACCTGCAAGATCCACGCTGGAACGATGTCAATGTGATTTCGAGTGTTTTGAAGGGGTTTTTCAGGAAGTTGCCCGAACCGTTGATCACGTCCGAGTTGTATCCCTTGTTTATCGAAGCGAATAAACTTGAAAACACAACTAAAAAATTGTTATCCTTGAAAAAATTGGTGAATTTAAACGAACCAAAACGCTTTTTTTTGGCGGGGTTAATCACGTAAAATTGCTGTTTCAGTTGCACGAACTACCTGATCATCATTACGAAACATTAAAATATCTCATCCGGCATCTGCAGAAAATTGTCCTACACAGTAACATCAACAAGGTAAATTGGTTAAACGGATAATTTTAAATCGATTTTTAATTGATTTTTAATTTTTAGATGGAAGCGCGTAACCTAGCGATTGTTTTCGGCCCAACTCTTGTCCGAGCAGCCGATGATAACATGGTGACGATGGTGAATGACATGTCTCACCAGTGCTGCATAGTTGAGCTTTTAATCAATAAAGTAATTAAATTTTTTACGTGTTAATTTTGATAAATTGTAACGATGGTAATTTCGATTCAAGGCTGATTGGTTTTTCAATGACGACGACACGGACGACATTATCAATCAAAATATTCCCGAAAGCATTTTTACGATCGATCAACAAAACAGTCAAACTATAAGCAATCAAAACTTGTTATTGAACAACATCACCAAAATGGAAGGTAACAATTTGCTAATTCGATTTAATTCACTTTGTATTAACATCAGGATTACACTCCAGATGTGCTAAAACCTCGCGAGATTTGCGTGCGTGACATAGTAACGTCGATTATCAACGCTGCAAATCGCAAAGTTCGGCAAAGGGTAAAGAAACAAAGCGTGAGCAGCGTGTCGACGTTCGGTGAGGACGCGGGATTCGAAGAAAGGGACATCGATAGGGAAGTCGAATTGAGGCGACAACGAGTACAGAAACACCAGGACGCGATCGACTCGGCAGCGGGACGTCCGGGAAGTGCCGAAACGAAATCGCAGTGCAATCGCGATTTGACCACGTCAAAACGAACCATTTCAGCCGACTCTCTGAACAGTTTACAGGTAAAAACGAGTGAAAATAATCGCTTAATTGCGTCGTAATAATTTTTAATTTTGCGTTTTAAAAACGTCAGATGCAGAGCTCTTCCTCGTTGACCGACGGCTCCACTCTCGAATCGGGCGAATTGTTTTATTTTCCGGCCGAAACGGTCACTCCGGAAAAACTGGGCGACGAAGTCGTTTTTAGGACGTACGCGGGACTCAGTGCCAATACTCAGGAAAGAATCCGTCGCTTCGAAATGGAGACGCGAGCTTTGCTCCAGCGGAATTTGAACCGTCAGAACCAGGACAGCGAGAGAAGGAAACTGGAAAGAAGGCGAATCGAGTTGGAATGGCAGCGCGCGAAACACGATTTGGACCAGGAAATCTTGTTGGACGAGCTGGCGAACCGCGCGAGCGGGGACCCGTCAAAGGCCACAAAACATCACTTGGACGTGAATACGTTTCTTTCCGATTATTCCTCCGCTTTGAGGGACTCCCGACCGTCCATTAACAGTCAGTCGAGCAGCTCCGATTACTCGAGCAACGCGTCGCCCATCGTGAGGCATCGGATGAGCGAACCTTGCAATCAGGGACTCCACGCTTCAACCTTGATCACGTCCGACTACAACTCGAACACGAGTTCGCCGCTCAGCACGACTTCGTCCGACGTCAAAGTCGACAAAAGTGGCACGGCGTTTCACAAATCGCAGCTGAAACTCGAACTAACCGCACCAAAGATGGACGGAAAGGAGAAATTTGTCGATGTTCATTTAAGACGGGGATGCTCGGTCGAAAACGTGATGGATAAATCGACGAAGGAGCATCCGACGGAGGAAAACAAAAACGGCAACAGCGAAGGAAAGATGAAGAAAAGACGCTTGTCGAGTATTCGATGCGGTTCCTTGGATTCTCTTCGAGAGTATTACGACAAGGATTCGCAGAGTGGAGTCGAGGAAGGTGAGAAATTAAAAAAAAAAAAAAATTTTTAATTAAAATTTTAATTTTAATTTTGTTTTTTGGTAATTTTCAGGTGGAGATTTGTTAAACAGTATTACGAGCACTTTGGACCAGCGATTACGGGGTTTGTTCGAACCAAACGAGTCGAAAGAAAAAAAAAATTCATCAGAGATTAAAATGTGCGATGAGAAAATCGAGGGGTCCACGCCCCAGGCGGAGCGCAAACGGAGATACAGAGACCCGAGTTTGCATCGGACGAGGGAGAAGTCGAGCGAAGGTCCCAAACTACAAAAAGCTTGTTTAGTCACCGTCAAACACAACGCAACGATCAGCGAAGTCAAAGTCCCGCACGCGCATCGCAATTGCTGCGCCGCGTGTCCTTACTTGAAACAAAGCGCCAAAGATGACAAAGGAGATGTAAATACTCAGAAGAAAACATCGAAAGCCGCTACACCAGTGCCCACGTGCGTTAAAAACACGACGACGACGACGACGACGGCGGCGAAAGTGGCCGGCAAAGCGGAAAAACCGCTGGACATTGAACAGAACAAAAATAAATGCAACCAAAGGCGTAATGAGACGGAATGCGACAATCACTGCGAAAAGCCGCTCGGCGCGCCTCGTTGCAAGAATGGGGTAAATAGGAGTGTGAAAAGACGTCATACTGTGGGTGGTACAAAGGATTTTGAAAATTTTAGGTCGATTTTGAGCGGAAACGCGAGGAAATCGGCGCAGAAAAGTGCGTGGGAAAGGCTAAGACCTGAAACGGACGAGAACCAGAGCCGGGAAAGAAATATCAAGTCGTGGCTGCAGCGGGAGAGGCTACGAACTAGTTCCCCCGATCTTGTTAGTGCTCAAAAACTGTTCGGCGAATCATCACGGCCCGAAGAGTTCGTCGAGGGCTTGAAAAATCAGCAGAGGAGAATTAGTTTTCCGGATATTCGGTCGGCGTGTTTGCAACTGTCGCAATCGCAAGCAATTGCGTTGGAATCTCAAGTTTGATTGACGTTTTTTTGTAATTATTTTTTTTAAATGTCACGAAAAAGGTGAATAATTTTTAATTTTTAGAGATTACGATGAATTGATGTTTTAGAAAGTTCTATTATTGGCACTTGTACCTGTAATGAGATGCAGTTTTTTCAAGTTTTAATGTTGATTACATGCTAAAACTCATTAATGAAATTGTATTCAAGTTTTTAAATGTTGCATATCATTACGTAATGTTTTTTGTTTTTGTTTTATTTTGGTTAATGGACGATTAAATTTAAATTATGTAAATAAATATAAAATATAGGGTTTTTTTGTTTTGTTTTGTTTTTTTGTTTTTTTTACTAGTGTTCTATAAAATGTAGTTTTATAATTTTTAAAAAAAAACTTGACATAAGTTTTATTATCGAGTTGTACAAATTTGCGTGTCAAAATGTTATGAATTTTTCTTGTGTAAAAAAAGTTGCTTTTTTCGGGCGTTGGACCCGAGTGGCTTTGAAAAACATTATTTTACAAAAATAAAAAATCCCAAAACAAAAGCAACTTAGTTTCACCTTTATTTTTATTACTTTTATAACGTAAAATGACCTCAGGATTTTGAATCTGGCATCAAAATTGTAAATCTGTTGGAGTTTCAGGTAATATTTGACAACATTTTACAAAAATAAACAAAAACATCATCATTTTACCCATTTTTTATTTATTTATTTGAAATTCCAATGTTTATTTATTAATCCATACGAGTTTTAAGTGTCTTAACTGTAACTTTATCAGCTTCACTAAAAAAAAAAAAAAAAAACGAAAAAAAATAAGTAAATGAAATTACAGGAAATATAATAAATATTGTTTACATTATGTAAACGATTCCACCCCATCCAGAAATAGCATCGCGGTCGCAAGCATTCACCAGAGCTTGTGAAATTGTTTCGAACAAGTGATCCGGTTCCTAGAAGTTAGTAAAACAAATTAGAAAAATCAAATAAATATCTTTCAACAACTATCCAACCATGTCGGGTTCCCACAACGACTCGCACATTCCGTATAACTGCTCGGAACAAGTTCCAGCAAGCACGAAGTCGCTAGGTTCGTTGGTGCTCCCAATTAAATCACTGGAGCAAATGAACGGCTCCTTAGTTATTGGATCCAAACCAGCGATGACTGGCTCGATGAAATACGGCCCGAATCTGATAAAAACGTACAAATATCGTAAATATTTCTGCGTGAATTTGGGATAACTTCCAATACCTTCGTTCGTAAAGCAAATTTGATATCATAGCACTAAATGTTTTGGGTTTAATTCGTCTGTTTTCCCGCAATTCGTATAAATTCAGTCTGAATTTGAGTCTTTGCGCCCTAAAAAGTCAAAAATACAAAATTGTAAAAAAAAATATACAAATTGACGGTTTAAATCAATCGTGATCTACACTGTCTGGGTGTCGGTAGCGAGTCCTGGCAATCCCAAATACAAATGCGGGCCCATTTCAAAAATGCGATTAAAATCCGTGCTCAGTGTCTGCGCTTGGATTCCAAAACGTCGATCAGCTGCAATCGCCACACAATTTTTGCCTTTCATGGCCAACACACAACCGCCATTGTATGCTAAAATCGACTACAAAGTAAAAAATATAAATATAAAGTATATTTTTAATATTTTTTAATACTTCAACAAAATATTTACCATTTTCTACGAAGGAAAAGTGAGAAACGATCGCACAAAAGTTCTCAGCGATGACGAAAAATGAGGCCTAAAACAATAATTATTATTTTTCTAGTTATTAAAATATAAACAGATTTAATTTAAATTTAATCCACCGTACCTTGTTTATGTAAATGAAACAATCCGAGTTAAAAACTGCGCTTACAAGATTCTTCTTTTTGAGGTCTCAACTCCACCGGAAGTCGAGGTTCAAAACTCAGTTGTCACGATCTACTCCGCACTGTGCCCACTGTCGCTCGCAATTGCTGTAATTTCGCATTAATTGTCGCTAGGCATTTTCATATTTCTGGTAATGTTCCCCATTCATAAAAATTCTAATTAAATTTTAAAATAATTTTGGCCACGTTTACACAGTCAATCTTTTCGTAAATTCCAGAAAAATGTTGATAAAAATACACGAGAAGATGAAATTGAAAATGGCAGAAGGAAGTGAGTATTTCAGCATTGGAAGTATTGTAACATGTAAATCGTGTTTTGATAAGCAATTCGAGGGAGAAGTGTTAGCTTTTGATCCGCAGACGCGAATGCTTATTTTGAATATCCTTTCGTAATAAATAAATTTAAAAAACGTGTGTTATAATGATAGTTGCCGTATTTCAAAAAAGTGTGTTTCACCCCGTTATAATTGCCACCTTTTTCAATGGAAACAAGAGCGAGGAGACCTCTTAATTGGTTTAATAATTGCAATTATGACAAAGCACAAATTGTTGATTTCACGGCCAGAGTAACGTTGATTCGATAGTTTCTCCCTTAACTCAATGCTACAATGTCAATCATCTAACGGGAAAGGGAATTTAAAAGACCTGCATATGATCAATTTGGGCAATGTAAGTCACGTCGAGGTAAAGAAAGAAGCGTCAAATGGACCTCCACCCGTTTTACAATCTCTAAATATCCAGAAAGTAAGTTTGGAAGATGAAAAATAAGAAACAACGAGTAATTTTCATATTTTTAAATTTTGTTAATTTTTATATTTATTTATTTATTTTAGTTGTCAAATCGAGTGAAACAACAAACTGACGAAAAAATGAGGCTAATAAGTGCTATGTCCGCTGATGTGAGCCCAGAGGGACAACAACTTTTTTTAACAATTACGAAAACGTGAAAAAAAAAAATTTTTAAATTAATTTCATACTTTTTTAATCAATTAAACGCAATTTAATGATTTTTACAGTATAGAGGAGGTAGCTTGGAATGGCCCTAACATCGTGGTAATGAATCAAGTGACCATCTCTCCTCCATATAAACCGGAAAATTGTAAAGGTGCAAAAGATTCGGCTGTCGCTCATGTTAAAAAAATTGTAAGTCGAAAATTAAACCCAAAAAAAATTTTTTTTATTAATTTTTTTTATTTTTTTAAATTAGGTTGAAAAATACATCAAAGACCAGCAAGTTTTGGCCGTAGAAGAAAACCAACCGACAGCTACTAATTCAGTTCCACAACAGCCATCACCGCAAGCTTGAAGAAAAGTTTTTTTTAGTCCCGAAATTTGTTTTTGACAGTAGTTGATAAACTATGGGGTGATTGCATTCCATTGCAATTTTTTCTCGTTTTAAATTTTACGTCAGACATAAACGAAAGGGGGGCAAAAGTAAAATAAAAAACAAAATAAGAATAAAAGAAACAAATTTGGATATATATAAGAAAAAAAATATATTGATTGGAAAGCATATATCTATTATGATTATATTATAGTATATACAGGCTCAATAGTATTACATTTTTGGTTTTGTAGTACTAAGAATAAAAATTAACTTCTGTTGAAGTTTATGCTGCTTAATGTAAGAAACGATGGAGTTTGTTCGTGGGCCCACCACCGATGGTTGGTTTTGTTGCGAGTGGAAATATATTTGAGCAGATTAAGCAATTTCTAGATACAATTAACTTTTCATACCTTTTAAAAACTAATAGAAGTTGTTTAAGAAATAAATATTTATTATTATTCCTTTGTCCTGCGAAGCTAGGACGCGTTTTAAAATGGATAAAAACTGAATTTCGATTTGTGAAATTGAAAGAAAAGAAAAAATATTCAAAAAAATTCAAAAAAAAAAAATCGATCGTTGTTGAATACACAAATTTAAAAATCATGAATAACTTTAAAAAAAAATTTAAAAAAACAACTTAATTTTCTACTTAACGATTGGATTTGGAACGAAAAACAAATCAAAATAGATTTTAATTAACATGTGCTAAGGTTTTCGTTTGTGTAAACAAATAAAGCATTGAAATTAGGCATGACTGCGTGTTATTTCCCAAAGATACATCAAATGACACGGTATAAAAAAATATGTATTAAATAGAAACGTTTCGTTTAATGAGAATCCATGAATTGAATATCGCTCAAAAGTAGAATATTTTTGGGCAACGGCCGGGACTGCGGCGATAAAATCGTTATGTATTGTCGCTCCATGTCGATCGCGGTGCTGAAAAACGAGCAAAATTAATACAAATTTGCATATTTGCGAAGATGGTAAATACGTACACGCAGACAAATCCAGCTACGTTCGACTGAAACGGATCGTCGTCGGAATTCGTTGCGCAGCTTAGCCCGAGTATGTGATGAAGCAAATGGGGCCCGAGTGTTATGGGCACTATTTTAGTTTCGTTGTCTTCCGCTTTCATTCCGAGTGGCATGCACGAATCGGGAAGTGACGGCGCTGAAAATTAGTCGCGTTATTTGAGCGAATAAAACGAGTGCTGGCTGACTCTTACCCCCAATTTTAAAAACTTTAATATCAGAAAATCGTACATCGAACGAATGAGGATACAACGGCGTTTTAAGCCCGTAAAAGTATTCTCGAACTCGACCGTCTCTCGCGTCTGCTCGAACTTGCTGCGACCTTTCGACGACCTGACAAAGAAATTGATTTTTTTTTTAATGAAAATTTTTACAGACATTTTAGGTAAATAACATTACCCCGCCTGATTTTGGTAAGAAAACAACGCGCACGAATGGCGGTAGATCGCGGACTAATTCGTTGTATAATCGTTCTTGGTCCAATACGATGACAACATCAACTGAAAAATCAAATATATGTTAAATACGGTACTCATTTAGATGTAGTATAAATTATTTTGTTGTTTTGTACCTTCGAAAGCTTGTGCGGTGTGATTAATCGCTCGATAACCGGATCCTTTGACCCACCCACAAGTATTTATGATTATTCCGGACGAATTCGCTTTTTTGTTGTTTTCCAGCCGCATTGAAATGACTTCTGCCAGTCGTGAGATCAGTATTTTATACAATGTGAGGTTTTTTCCAATATCTTTGTGGCCGTAATGGTAAACTAAAGGCGCTTGTTGAGAAAACCCTTCCTCGATGTCGGCTGGTCGCTCGATTAAAAGAGCTCCCACGGACCCGGGTATGGAGATTTGACCCTAAATTAAGTAATAAATAATTTTTTTTAAATAATTTTTTTTGGTTGTAAATTAATTAATTAAATTACCTGTCCAACATCTAATTCTACAAAAACGGGTCGTCGTCCCAAACGCACCGCATAATTTAAAAGTATTCGACATAGTGTACTTTTACCAACATCTGTGGGTCCCACTATCATGCACTGAAATAAGAATTAAATCAATGATTTTTTTCGATTGGTGGATTATTAAAATTGTTTTCATTACAACTGGTCCTTTGATGCCTTCGTTTTCGGCTTTTTGCCGAATTTGTTCCAACGCCGCGTGTGTGTTTACGTACATCACCATTGGGGTTTCTTTAGCGATGTACGCTACTTCGGTTTTCCCAGTAATGTAATCAAATTAAGGTTAATTTTGGATTATAATTTAATTTAATTTAATTTAAGTTAATAAAAGGATATCTCGAGCGTGCACCCGTGCCAAGTGAAAGCTGCCACTTTGGCTCCGGAAGAGAAAATGTATTTTTTATTCTTGACAATCTCACTGCCAAATATTTCAACCATTCCATTTTTCAGCTAAAATGTGGACAAATTGATTAGGAAACGTTCAAAGTCGATTGGAAAATGGGAAAAAATCGAGTTATTTTACTTCCAACTGCACTCGTTCGCCTTCAACTTCGAATCGAAGCTCCGAGTTGGCTTCGAGGCGATACTCGATTCCTTTAAAACCCTAAAATAGAAACGTTAAACCATGTGTTTAAATTATTTTTACAGATATCATACATCATCTTTAGCGTAGGAATCCTTTTCTTCGGTCATGTTTATTTACAAAAGCGTCGGTGGTGTCCTCGTGTGACGACGAATGCGGAGTGAGTCTGGTTCTAGTCAGGTTCCATTCGATTCGATAATAATATTAATCGTTTAAATTTTATTGTAAAAACATTATAAATTTAATTTAATCGCAAAACAAAAAAATTATTTTTATAAGAAACGGTAATCCATTTTAGTTAAGTTTTACAAAACTTCCGGAACAAGTTCCAAACCCCAACCATCACTTCCTGTTGCACCAAGCTAGTAACCAATCAGATGCAGTGTTGTCTTCTGGGTTGATAGAAGATTGTATTGTAGCAACGGTGGAGTGGACAGCAGTCAGGTTGAACTGTTTATATGGTTTAACGGACTAAAGTGCATATTTATTTACGTTTAACTTGTCTATTCGAAGAACACGACACTTCAGGTAAGATTACATATTGAAAGATTGGTTATCTACGTAGGAAAAACGGGAAACCCCGTTGATAGCGAAGGAAGGAACTGCGAACCGACGAATATTTACTTCCTGAATGGCTCCGAAAGGTTCAAAAAAAATATCCCACATTTCAAAAAAACATGCCAAGAAACCGAACGACTGACACACATTCGCAGGAATATCTCGTTCCCGTAACAAAGAACACTTTCTTTAAAAATTGACATCGTTTTCACCGACTCCCACGGAAGAATGCGAAAAGAACAAAGACAATTGTGCAAATTTCTTTTTCAAAAATTCAAATTTAATATTTCCAGTCAACACCGAATATTAATACACATTTTTCTTTGTAGACGCAACAAATAAAAGGAGGGAAAAAAAACAAAAAAAAAAACAATATTATCAAACAAGAGAGGGTATAACGACCCCGTTATGGTTGAATTGGTCATACGTTAGATCCTGCTGTGTGCTGTCTGACTCACCTGTGTTTAACAAAAAAAATTTTTTTTATTGTGACGACTCTGACGAGATATCATTTGATTATGAGATTCGGGAGTCTCGAGGAGTAACATCTTACATGTTGAAACAAAAACGGGGGGATGTTGACCTTGTACTTTTTTACACACCTAAGTAAGCCTTTTTGGGCTCGATTATGACGTGTCCCAAATCAGTAGGTGTGAAACGTGATTTTTATAACTCAGTCTAACGAAACCATAACCAGACCACTCGGTACTGCAATTTTGAAGGTTATTAAGTAATAATTTAAAGCGGTGGTTCTTGAAACTTTAGCAGAACCCTTTTTTACCAGATAAAATTATCTACGGAAACCCATGTTCCAAATTTGTTGCTTTTGTTTTACGTTACTTTCGTAACTGTTGTTTAGTATTCGCACATCCTAGATACACGATTTATTTCTTATAAATATAAGTCAAAATATGGTTTCCTTATCAAAATTTAATTAAAATTAAAATTTGTACCTTTAGACGTGTTTTTATGGACGAAATACATATTTTACACGTCCATATTCGCGAGATAAACTCATTTCCTGCACAGATGATAAACAAATCATAAACCATGTAGGGATGAGTCTTTTCCATTGAAAAAATGATTTTATTGATGTTAGTCATTTTGGATTTGAAACTTTAAAAAGTGGAAATTTTTTGAATGTATTTTTGTTCTTAAGTTTTAGGATTACGTCATTGAAATTAACAATTTTGACCTAATCGATTTAATTACACGTTGGATTACGTCATAGGTCACGGGATAGCCGTGTTGTTTTGGTTTTAAAAGTTTAAAATTTTTTGTGTCGTAGTCAGGTAATGTTGGTCTGGAAAATTCGGATCCAGGTCATGACCGGTCGTGATCTGTCTATTAAAAAAAGGCGAAACAACACGTTGAATATAGAAAGAATTGGAATGTAGAATTTAATTTTTACGATTGTGATGCAAGATTTTAATCAATATGGAGAAAGGGATTGTCAATTACCCTTTTTAAGTGTGTCAGGATTAAGTAGTACACGTTTCAAATCTGATAAAAATCAATTCTTTTTTAATTTTGTGTTAATTAATGGGGGAATTTGGAGGGAAATTGTCCGAATTACGTCATGGAGTTGTTGTGAAGCGCGGAATTGTGGGATAGTAATGACGGACGTGACGAGCGAAGTGCATTCACGAGAGGGTTAAATAATTTTCGATTTAATCCCCCCCACGGTTTGTAACTGAAAGCAAATGAAAAATTTTAAATAATTTTGTTTAAATGGATTTTCTAAATTTTCCGGTACGTTAAAATTGATTAATTTGACAAAAGGGGAATTTCCGTCGGGTTGCTTGAGTAACGGTAATATTTTCGATTTAGAATATGACGGGATATTGTGGTTTTAGATTGAATTCATAGTTTGCATTAGATAGCCAGTGTTGTTTTAAATATCTATAGGGAAGTGTAGTATTTATCTTGGGCAAAAAAAATTGATACTTTCAGTCAATTTTGCAAAACTGTCTCGAAAATAATCGACGAAGGTTCGGTGAGAAAATCATTAATAATTCACTGGTTGTTGATTCACATTGATTTTGAGCTGTTTTTGTTGATGTTTATTGATTTTGAACCGTTTTTGTTGATTTTAATTGATTTTGAACAGTTTTTGTTGGTTTTTATTGATTTTGAACAGTTTTTGTTGGTTTTTATTGATTTTGAACTGTTTTTGTTGCTATTTCTTACATTTTTTATTGATTTTAAACTGTTTTTTAATTTTTAAACTGTTTTTGTTGCTATTTCATCGTTTTTTTTATTGATCTTAAACTGTTTTTGTTCATTACTTTTTTTTATACTTTATTTTGACTTTTCTTGACTTTTTTTTATTTTTCTAGATTTTTCTTGATATTTGTTGATTTGTTGATTTTTTTTTCGTTCTAGATTGATTGTAATTGAAGAGCTAAATTCATAAATTGCACGTTGATTTACAATGGGTGATTACTATCAAATTTTGGAAGTTCCTTGGAACGCGTCAGTTGCCGAAATCAAAAAAGCGTAAGTAGATTTGGGTTGACCTTGAGAAATTAGAAAATAAATTGGTGTGACAAGATTATTCATCACTTGTTGACGAGTGGAGAATAAACAAATGCAAAATGGGCCGAACGCCAAGTCCTTTAGCAATCTTGGCAGATTTTTAGTTGAATAAAAGATATTTTTAATGATTGTTCTAATTTCTTTTTGAAACAGATACAGGAAATTAGCACTAAAATGGCATCCAGATAAAAATCTAGACAAAAAAGATGATGCGGAAAAGCAATTCAAAGAAATATCGGAGGCTTACGAAGTTCTTTCAGATGGTAAATTCGAAATTTCCTTTAAAAATTGATTGCAATTTTTAATTTTTAATTGATTTTAATTTCAAACAGAAAAGAAACGAAAGATTTACGATCAGTACGGCAAGGAAGGCTTGTTCGGACACAGTCAGCGTCGCCGGCCGTCCGAAGAAGGATATGAATTTGCGGGCGATTTTCCTTTCTTTACATTTGCATTTCGAGATCCGGAAGAAGTGTTTCGGGAGTTTTTTGGAGGCGATCATTTCCCCGATTTTTTTGGAGGTATTATATCAGTGGTTTCCAAAGGGCGCCGCAAACTTAGACAATAGCGCCCAATCAATCATACAAATAATCAATTTGCGCGCACGAAATTTGTACAGTTTTACAGGTAGTTGTCTAAACGCGAAATCTTTTTTAGCGCTTAGACAATTGGCAAATCAATCAAACAATTAATTATTTCATTAAAATTCATCGAAATTTTGTCGAATTTTATCAAAATTCATCGAAATTTTGACGAATTTCATCAAAATTCATCGAAATTTTGTCGAATTTCATCAAAATTCATCGAAATTTTGTCGAATTTCATCAAAATTCATCGAAATTTTGTCGAATTTTATCAAAATTCATCGAAATTTTGTCGAATTTTATCAAAATTCATCGAAATTTTGTCGAATTTCATCAAAATTCATCGAAATTTTGTCGAATTTTATCAAAACTCGTAAAATTTTATCGAATCTTATCAAAATTTTGTCAAGTTTTATTAAAATTTATCACAATGAATAATAACCGAAAAAGTTTGGGAACCACTGTATTACACAATAACGATGGTTATTTGGGATGGTTTTTAATCCATTTTTAATTCATTTCAGGGCTTTCGAATAGACAAGACAGGCTTCAACCTTCAATTTTCGGTGGTTCGCCGTTTGGAAGAGGCGGTTTCGGTGGTTTTTTCGGCTTTCAAGATTTTTTTCCTCCAACAGATTCTGGGTGAGGCGTCAAAAAATTGATTATTTTTTTAACTTTGTTTCATTTAAATTTGTTTCGCAGCTTCGCAAATTTTTCAAGCACTACGAGTTTTGGTAATTTTGGAGGGCCGTCCGGTGCCAATGTAAGGAAAACGTCAACATCAACAAGATTCATCAACGGAAGGAAAGTCGTAACAAAAAAGTATGTTCTTTAATATCAATTGAAAATTTTGTAATTAATTAATCAATTTTTGTTTAGGATCAGTGAAAATGGTGCGGAAACAGTTACAGTAATCGAAGATGGTATTTTGAAATCGAAGACAGTAAACGGTGTAGCTCAAGCAATTAGTTACTAAAATAATTGAAAAAATGAAACTTTGTTGTATTATTTATGTGCTGGAAATGAAACGTGTAAGAATGAAAAACGAAAAAAAATGAGAAAAAGACGATAATTGTTTGTTTAAAAAAAAAAAATGAAAATTGTCATCTAACATAAAGTAAAGGTGTGATTTTTCTGATTTTTTTTTTTATCTTTAAATTTTTTAAATTATCTCTTTTGGACGATTTAAAAATATAAAAAAAAAAGCAATGGGTGTCTGTAACGTGAATGTGAACGATGGAACTTGAGCAACTGTAAATCTATTTCGTACTAAATTATGCCTCGAGAACGTAGCCAACACGTTAACTCTGATAAACGCAAATGCACGTGATAATAAATCAGTTAAATGTTTTTCTTGGGAGTTCTGCTGTTTCAATGGTTAACATTTTTGAATTTTGTTTGTTTTCTTTTTGATCTTGTTTATTTCTTTTATTAAAGACAACTTGAAGTAATTTTTGTACTACTTATTGCAACTTCCAATTTTGTAATTTATACACAATCTAGTCACATCACGATAGATTTTTGAATGTTACTGGAAGACCGATACCTTGAAATAGTTTGGAACTTTTAACTAACACATAACTACTGATTTTTCTTTTTGTAGATCTAATTGTGTGTGATGCAGAATTACAATTTTAGTATCTTTCCGAGGTGTTTTAGTTTTTATTTGAAAGATAAAAGAAAATCGCTTTGAAATAGAAATGTTTTTACTCGGCACTTTTAACATTTCATTGTGGGATGAATGTTTTTGTGCAAATATTGTGAATATACGAGTGCCCAGCATTGTAAAATATCGTAACTGCATTAATTTGCGTTTTAATTAAAAAGGAAAAAGAATAACATTAATAATTTGTTTGGAATAATTATTATGAAACGGCCATTATGTCCCGGAGTTACGGTAATGTTTTCGATTTAAAATATACAGTAACTGGATATTGTGGCAGATATAAGAAATTAGCGCTAAAGCGGCAAAAAAAGCAATTGAAAGACATTTCTGACGTTTATGAAGCGGTAATATACAAAAATTGAATTTTAAATTGATTTTTATTTCTTTATATATTTATTTCTTATTTTAACAGCGAAGAAACGAAAGCTTTATGCATTTTGAGATCCGGAAGCAGGGCCCCTAAGCAGTTGAAATCTCGGGGCCCCCATGCATTCCATCTATCCTAACTTGCGATGCAGGAACTTATAAAAAGCTCTTTTTCTGGCATTTTATTGCGCATGTGGGGGCCCCTAGGCCAGTGCCTACTGTGCCTATTTGATAATCTGGCCCTGGCTAACTTGTACCTATAAAAATATAGTTTGCTGATGGATGTTCTCGGAGCTTTTACTCAGCTTTGTTTCTAGAAATTTTGGCTGAGAAATGAAGATGATCTTCACCTCTGAGCGGGGTCCCTAAAATGCGTAAGGCTCATAGGCTGGCGCCTACTCTGCCTATTTATTATTCCGGCCTAGTCCGGAAGAAGAGTTTCGGGAGTTTTTTGGAAGCGATTATTTCGCCGATTTCTTTGGAGGCATCACATATCGACGGTTATTTGGGTTGCTTTTTAATTTCTAATTGATTTTTGGGCTGAGGTAATTTTGGAGTGATGTTTAGTGCCAAGCCAATGGAAGGAAACCATCGACATCAGTAGGATTCATCCATGGAAGGAATGTACCGTTGCAGGATGTAGCATTGAGGCAGTTTGCCTCACGACGGGCGGAGTACTACATGGAAGATTTCGCTTGTATTGTGGTTGTTTGTGGCCCTGGGAAAGTCGGAACAAAAATAAAAATAAAATAAAAATAAAAAGGTAATTTAAATTTTTGTAATTATTTAATCAATTAATTAACCAATGTTTTCTTGTGTTTTTTTTTAGGATTAGTGAAAATGGTGTTATACTGCAGAAAGAGAGGGTGTTTTGAAATCGAAAACAGTACGTGGTGTTTAAACAGGAAAATATTTTTTTTGAAAGTTTTGCTATCTCAATGATTGAAATTTCCATTTTTTATTTTTTTTTTGTTTTGTTCCTGTATGCTTGTTAAATATCGTAACTGCATTATTTTGCATTTTTATTAAAAAGAAAGGAAAAAAAGAAATAACAATAATAATTTGTTTGGAACAATTATTATGAAACGGCCATTGTTTTGTAACCATGCAAAATTGGAGAATACGTTTGGTTATGTTTTTTGGTTTAGAATATGACTGCATATTGTGGTTTAAATGAATAATTTGCATTAAATTGCAGTTGGTTTTAAATATTTTAAAATTTTGTGTTCGTGATCAAATGGTCTTCAAATCGATTTATTCTTTCCATCTGTCGAAATCGATGACATTTCGGTGAGAAAAACCTTAATTATTCACTGGTTATTGATCGCATTGCTCTTGAACTGTTTTTATTGATATTTCTTGTTAGTCTTGTAATTTAAGCTTTTTTTTTTTAAATTTATGGATATTTTATTAATTTTTGAAGTGTTTTTGTTGATTTTTGTTGATAGATTTTGATTTTTCGTTTTTTTTTAAATTCTAGATTGAGAATACTTGAAGAGTCAAATTCATAAATTGTACGTTGATTTACAATGGGTGATTCTGATTACTATCAAATTTTGAAAGTTCCTCGGAACGCGTCAGCTTTCAAAATCAAGCAAGCGTAAGTGGATTGGGACAACCTCGAGAAAAATATAGACAACAAATTGGAGTAACAAGATTATTCATCACCTTTTGATGAGTGGAGAATAATCAAATGCAAAATGGGCCCAAACGTCTAGTTCTTTAACTATTTCGGCTAAATTTTAGTTGAATAAAAGATTTTTAACGACTATTTTATTTTTTTCGTAACAGGTACAGGAAATTAGCACTGAAATGGCATCCAGATAAAAATCCAGACTTTAATTCGGAGAAGCAATTCAAAGAAATATCGGAGGCTTACCAAGTTCTTTCAGATGGTAATTATTTTCTTGTCAAAATTGATTGAAATTTTTAATTTTTTAAATCATTTTGGATTTTAAACAGAAAAGAAACGAAAGATTTACGATGAGTCCATGAGCAAGGAAGGATTGTCCGACGCAGAAGGATTTGAATTTGCTGACGATTTTCCATTCTTTCGATTTGTATTTCTAGATCCTGAAGTAGTGTTTCGGAAGTTTTTTGACGGAGATCATTACTCCGATAGCTGTGGAGGTATTATACAATATTACGACGATTGTTTGGATTGGTTTTTAATTTTTAATTGATTTTCTAGGACGTTCGACTAGGCAAGAGGCTTCGGTTTTTTTTAAAAAAATTGATTTTTTACTCGATTTTATTTAAAGCATTACTGTTGATGAATTTAAATGGCCGGTAGATGTCAATATTAAGAAAACATGGACAAATACAAGATGGGTCAACGGAAGGAAAGTCGTAACAACAAGGTGTGATTTTAAATGTTTATTTAAAAGTTTTGTGATTAATTCATTTTTTTTGGTAAATTTTTTAGGACTCTTGAAAATGGTGTGGAAACAGTTACTACAGTAATTGAAGATGAAAGTGTTGGTGTTGGTCGTATGAAACTGAAGCCAGCAAACACTGTAGCTCAAAAGAAGAAAAAAAAAGGATAGTTGTTTGTAAAAAAAAATTAATTTTTTAACTTGTCGTCTTCCGATTTAAAAAAAAAAAAAAAAAAAGAATTGATATCTGTAACGTGAATGTGAACGATGGAACTTGGGCAACTGTAAATACATTTTATACTAAATTATGTTTTGAGAAAGTAGCCATCACGTGATAATAAATCAGTTAAATATTTTTCTTGGGAGTTCTACTGTTTCAATGATTGAAATTTTTGCTTCTTTATGTTTTTCTTTTTGTTTCGGGTGGTCAGAAATAGCGCCAGACGCACGACACGTACGAGAAATGACGGTAATCACTGGTTTATTTGCTTGTTTTGCTTTTTTAATGTAAAAAAATTGAGTTTTTATTGTTTTCTTTAAAAATGGAGTGTGTTTGCACTTTTGAGCCACAAAAATTTAGTATTTTTACTTTTTTAATTTAAAAAATTTAGTATTTTTACTTTTTTAATTTAAAAAATTTAGTATTTTACTTTTTTAATTTAAAAATTTTAGTAAGTTTACTTTTTTAAGTTTTGTAGTACTTATTGCAACTTCCAATTTTATAATTTATGTACAATCTAGTTGTCACGATAGAGTTTTGAATGTTACTGGAAGACCGATACGTTGAAATAGTTTAAAACCCTTGGCAAATACAACGAGAGTATACTGATTTTTTTTGGTAGATTTAATTGAGTCATTCAAAATTAAAATTTTAGTATCTTTCCGAGATGGTTTAGTTTTTATTTGAAAGATAAAAGAAAATCGCTTTGAAATAAGAATGTTTTTTATTCGGCATTTTTAACATACGGTATCATTGCGGATGAATGTTGTGAGAAAAAATTGTGAATACACGAGTGCCCAGCATAGTAAAATATCAAACTGCATTATATTGCATTTTATTAAAAAGAAATAATAATAATAATAATAATAATAATATTTATTAATTTATTTGGATAACATTTATTTAAAATGATGTAACCATGGCAACAACGAGTTAGCACCGTCCTCCAACTAGCATTTCCAAGCTCGGGTAAACCTAAAAGCCGATTCACTCCCCCGAAAACGAAAACACATAAAGCCCGTTTTGTTTCGGCGATTCGCTCTACCACGAGATCGTAACGAAAACTGCCATCGCAAAGAACACGGTTTTGTGTCGTGTTCTCGACATTTCCTTCGGACTGGAATCCTCCTCACCACCACGTTATTCCGCTGAAGGTTTCCAGAGGAATTACATGGATCCATTCAGCAACTACCGCAGACATGTGGCGAATTGGAGCGGTTCGGAACCCCGACCAAGTCTCCTTCCAAACCCAACCGCCGCTTATGGACGGCGTCAACCCGACCCGTGGGCATCGAAACCCGTGTCCGAACCCATTCAGAATTACGCCTTTCAGCGCCAATACAACCAACAATCTAGCGGGCCCGCAACCATGCAGAGATTTCAGTCCAGTTTCTCGTCTAACTTCAAACGAGAGTACCAGCCATTTGCGGACGAATCGTCGCCGCAACAATCGTTCAGTCGCTCGTCGTTTCAACCGCAGCCGCTTCTAGCTCAGCCTCGATTTGAACCGTTTCAAAGATGGGACAACCAAGACCGCATAAGTGGTATAAAATTTAAAAATTGAAAAAATTAAATTTTTATTACATTTTTTTTTTTTTTTTTTTTTTTTTTTAATAATAATAATATATATATATTTTTTTGTAGGTGATAATTGGAAAAATCAGAAAAAGCCAAATCAGCAGCAGAAATTTGGGAAAAATAAAGCGAAACAGAATTGGGGCAAGAAACGGCAAAGGAATCCGTCGAAAGAGGACGAAAAGAGCAAGAAATTACACACGGACGAGAATGAGTGTTGGAATAGTGATGGAGTAAGTAGCGAGGTATTGTGGTATTATCCACCTGGTGTATTTTTTATATTTTTAACCTTTTTTTTTTTTTTTTTTTAAATTTTTTGTAGGGAGTGTTTGTAATTGATGATGAACTCGAGCAAACTATCACGAAGAAATCGGAGAGCGGTGACGCTGAGGCTAATGCTAACGCTAACGCGGCGAAAAATGAGTTCGACCAAGGTGTGTGGATGTAAAACTAGACCGTTTTATATTACCTATAGACAAACAAAGGAATAAGCCCGTTTTATTGGGCTTATTAATGAAAATTTTATTATAACTAATTTTTTAACCTTTAGATGTCCAATCGGCAGATAAAGACGAAGGTCATACAGGTACTAAGAAACCAGAAGATGATTCTGATGGTAATTGGTTTGTTTTTCCCTTTTGTTTTTGATGTTTATAGTGATTTATTTGCGGTTTATTGTATTTATAAGCTTTTTCCTCCTTGCCTGATTGATTTTTATTGATTTTTGTTATTATTTTTTTTATTAGTTACGCCGAGTAATAAATCTCAAAATACACATTCACCGAGTATTCCAAGTGACCGGCGTGCGGAGAAATTTTATTGTGCGGTACGAAGTGATCTGAAAGCGTTTAATATTAATTAAGCGGCTAATTTTATTGATGATTTTCAGCTGTGCGATGCGAAATGTGGAAATGAAAATAATTATCGTTTTCATTGCGAAGGAAATCGACATTTGAGGGTATTTTAAGTTAAAATTCTAATTTTATTTATATTTTAAATTTATTTTTATTTTTAGAATTTGAATGCGTCGAAAGGAATACCAATGTCGCCGAGGAAACCGTCAGACAACAAAGGATTGTTGGACAAGCCGCCGTTAAGTAAGTTGAAATTGTTGACTATGTTGTTATTATTTGTTTATTTATTTATTTATTTTTATTTTTTTAGTAGATACGATTCCGGGGTCAATGACGTCCGATAACACTCCAGAGGAATTTAGTGAAAATATGTCAGAAACAGGCATTCCTAAACCACAAGTCAGTTTAATGCAAAACAAGTTGAACAGTTATCAAGCGCCGCTAATAGGTAAAATCAAAACTATTTGTTCGGATTTGGAATTTTTTTACATTTTTTTTTTTTTGCTGTTTTAGGTTTGAATTATGTGATTGAACTGCAATCGGAAAACCAATTTTGTGAACCGAAATACGAATGCAGTTTGTGCGACACGAAGTGCGATTCTACGAGCTTGCTAGCCCACGTGACTGGATCTGAGCATAGAATGACTTACATGGTGAGAGACTCCGGAAATCCAAAAAGTAAAAAAAAAAAAAAAAAATTAAACGTTTAATTCTTCGAAGGTTAAACATCACAAAATTGAATACGACCGATTGTCGAATACTCGTGCATCGAAAGACGAGTTTGCGGTCGAATTGATTCGCGCTGTGGAAAAAATACAGAGGACGGACGGACGTGGACAGATGCAAATTCAATCGGGATTCGGGAAATCGCCGGGTAATATCGAAATGCACGCATTGTACGACACAAAGTTGTATTAATTTCGTTTTGGTTACAGTGGCGGCATCGGACAAGTCAAAAAAATGGGTTTTTAAAGAGCCGACATCTCTCACTCCTAATCAATACTACATGGACTTGCAACGTGCGAAATGGAAAGACAACGCAACTGGTAATAAAGATGAGTATTTCACAACCGATTCGTTCGATGGATTTGACAAGGACGAAGGAAACAGGTGAGGAAATAATTTAAAACAAAAAGAAAATTGTTTGAAATTAAAATTAAAATTTTTTTTTTTTTGTTGTATTTTTAGCAACAATAATTCTCAACCAGCAAGTCAGCAAGCGGATGTCGAGCCCACACCCGAACCAGTCGACGATAATCCATTCAGCAAGATTCTTGAGGACGATCCAGATAGTTTGAGCTTGTCTAAAGGAAGTTTGGGGGCATTATTAACAGTTTTGGTAATTTTGAAGCGTATAATGCGAATTCGCGAGTGTTTATTCATGTTTTGATTGGATTTTCAGGGTAAGTGCGAGGTCAAGAACGAAGAGGACGCGCAAATGGCTTTGCAAGTATCAAACGCACTTACAGCATCTCTCTTCAAGTACAGAGTTCAAAGCATGTCATCAGAAGTAGGATTTTTGATCTTTTTTTTGGTTTTGTGATTGATTTATTAATTGTTTTTGGATTTTTTTAGTGTGTTCAGGTGCTCAATTCCAATTTATCGGGATCTGCTTTGAAACTTTTAGTTGGCGAAACCAGTACTGAAGACTTAACGACTTCAAAACCACCTGACCAATCGTAGAAAGTAGGGAATGCCCATTACTTTAAACCCCCAGATTAAGTTCATTGAAATCTATCTTTTATTTGGTAATTTATAATTTTTCTTTCTTCTCTTTTTTTTTTTTTTAAAAAAAAAAGAAAAAAATACAAAACAAATAATGACCGAATTGATGCCAATCATAAATCAGTTGTCAGTTTTCTTTTCTTTTCTTTTCTTTTTTTTAAGTTTGTTTTATATCCGTGAAAGTTCATGAAAATGTTTGCTATTGATGTATCATTTATTTCGCCCCTTAAAAAAATAAAGGTTAAGTAGTTCACACTTGTTTAATTCTATTTAACACAAACTAGAAAAAAGTAACAAAATGATCAATTCAGACGTTATAATTAGGAGCTTTTGGCTCCAATTTCCTGGTCACAATATTAAATGTTAACGAAGAAGCAATGGCAACGTGGGCTAAAATCTGCCAAGTGTCTCGAATGGTCCAAACCAACATATTGCACGTGCAAATAAGCGCAAAACACACGCAAGTCTTTAAATTTCTTCTTTTTGGATAGTCTAGTAGTAAATAAATCTGAAATAAAATAAAATTAGTAAAAAAAAGTACCTTTCAATCATTCGATATTACCTGATAACATTGAAAAAACGCTTCGAGTAGAAAACTAATACCATGCAACAAACTACTGCCATCGTATCCCTACAAAAAAAACGAATTTATTTGATTTTTCGTTTAAATTTCGTTAATTTTACATCTAAATTTGATTCGCTCGACGCCGTTAAGCCTCGCACTACATTAAGTAAGGCACAGAAACCACTGAAGGCCATTGAGACGACTCCAAACCACGAAATCGGAGTGATTCGAGACGAAAAATTCACTGAAAAAGAAACAAGTGAGTAAATAAAATGTTTGTTTTGCTCTTCTTTTTAATACAGACCAACCGTTTCTCCGTTCGGTCTACCGTTGTATAGTTGGATATCGTGCGCAGACAACAAATGCGGCGGACGTAATTTAATTTCCGTACTTAAATCGGGTAGGTTTAATTTGGTCGTAAGTGACCGCGGACTGTTATATCGTTGCCGCAATTTGTATACAAAATTATCTGAAAAAGAATCTCATTTTAATAAATTGTTCAAACGATCAATTCACACCGCTCGGGTACCAAACTCGATGAATGTGTACGGCCTTACTGCATTGTTTATTTGCGATGTGTTGTACACAACGATAAATTCCTTCATCAGTTCATTTAGGTAACTGAACGCGAGAACGCACGGGTAATTGGATTCACACAGCGCCATGAAAGTGACTCCTAGGGATGTTATAAAACTGCAAGTGGAAATCAATTTAATGTCGTAATTACGGCGTTGCATTTTTGGCTTACTGGATTACGTGAGGATTTAATCGGAGCGTGCAACGGTCGGGATATTTCGCAACCTTTTTGCCGAGTAATTTTAACGCTATTCGAGATTCTTTGACTTCGGGTAAACTTTCTGATTCGCTAGATGCAGACAGAATGAGCCCATCTCTGCTTCTAACGATCATGGCGTAGAGAATCATTGTTTAACATGCCCTAGATGAAAATTAATCGGTTTAAAATGTGAATTTTATCGTGTTTTGACTTCTTACATTATAGTCCACGCAGCCGTTTCTTAATGTATGATTTCAGTTGTTTATGAGGTATTTATTTTCGAAATTTGCTAGCTTGTTTTGATTGTTTGTGACGTAATATCAGCGAAGTGGAGATTAAAATGGGTAGAAATTAGTCGTCTGCTGATCCGTTACCATGGCAATCGCAAAGGCGGTAATTGTAAATCGAGGCTTAATGGCAACCGCGGCGAATAAGGATTCTACGTTACCGGCAATCACGAAAAATCCATCGTTTGTAGCAGACGACGCGGTTTCAGAATATAGTCGTCCAAGTTCGACACAATTTCAAACTGTTGTTGTTGTTGTTGTTTATTTTGATAATTTTCATTTCAGTAGTCGATTTAATTGATTATGAAGTGTCGCGTAAAATTCAGTTGGAAAGTTATCCAAACATTGTTCAATTTGTCAAATTTACTCCGGGATTAATGTACAATCAAAGTATCAGAATACGCAATAAGTCGTCTAAAACTCAAAGAACGTATGTGTCCAATCCCCAGACGAAATGGTTTTCGATTAAAGTCAACAAAGAGGTGAGTTTCGAAATAAAAATTTCACATTTTTATCAAATTTTTTTTTTTTTAAATTTTAGCATAATCTTCTACCTGGTTTGGATTTGACGATTTTTCTCAAGTTTAAGCCCGACCAGGACCGATATTATTACGACCGTCTCAGGGTTTCTTGTCAGGTGAATTTTAAAACTGAAAATTTCATTAATTTAATTTTTTTAATTTTCTTTAAGTCTGGAGAAGCTTTGTTTATTCCTATTCATGCATTTCCAATCTTGCCAACAGTGGATTTCCCCAGTCATATTAGGTTACGTGAATCAGCTGTTGGTGAAGTGTGAGTTTGTTTGAACGACAGTTTAAACGAAATTAATTTTGTATTTGTTTTTACAGTACCACGTACATTATTCCCATCATTTGTACGTCACCGATCGAACTGAAATTTCATTTGCAATTTCAACCTCTGCTTTCTTGTTGTCAGGTAGAACCGATAAAAGGTATTGACTTTATTAAGTCTTTAATGAAAAAGTGTTTTTCTACTTTTGTTTATCGTGTAGGTGTTTTGTACGCTGGAATTCCGATGGAAGTTCTACTCACATTTAAACCTGAATTGTCCGCGAGTTTTCAACAGAATTTGAATTTGTGTATTTTAAATGTTGTCATGACTCCCCCGACGTGTAAAATTATGTACAAGAAATCACCACGACCTGATAAAGTCAAGTTTTTATCCAAGTAAGGAAGTTATATATTGATATTTATTTTTATTTATTTGTTATGATTAATTTTTAGGTCGACTGAAGTTAAAAAGGCTTCGAAATTGCTTCGTTTGAATAAGATTTCACCCGTGCTTAAGTTTCCATCGACGAAAAAAGGTGACTAATTTGTTTAATGATTCATCGCAAGTATTAAATTACGTTGTAGATATTTCCAGAATCGGCCAAAATGCAAAGCGAAGATGGAATAGGTTCGTGCTCATCCGGTTTAATTGATGTTTACAAAATCAACTGCAAGCAGATGAAGGTAATCGTCCAACACTTACAATTCGGTTAATTTTATTTATTTATTTTATTCCAGGAAAAACAGTTTCTTGAAGAACAGAAAAAAATCCAAGGCGATAAAAGTATTCTAACAAAACGGCAAATAAAATTGGGAAATCTGCCGATTTCGAGCGACGAAAGGCTGGCAATTTTGAAACACCGAGAACTTTGCTGGGAAAAATTTAAAGAAGTATTTTAACACTAGAAATAAAATGTAAAAATTCGTAAAAATGTAAAAATTTTGCATTTTCAGAGAGCGATGTTGGTTGATAATAACGGTTTATCGCGACGAGAAGTCACTTACACGACGAAACGGATGCTCGTTGACGTCAAAGACGAACCAAAAAATTATACCTTTAGTTTCCACGTGTCCAGCGAATGGCCGAGCAGAATTCTAACGTTGAGACGTTTGGTAAACGCAGTCAATAAGATTATAACGCGCAACCGTGCGAACAAGCGATTAGCAATTCTACGTAAATTTCTCAAAGAAGGTGATCCATCAAAAAACAATAATAAATATAAAATTAGGAATTATTTTTTCGAATTTCGATTCAGACGAAATTAGAAACGTTCCTAAAGACTTGGCAGAACCGGAGAATAAATTTTCCATGTGTTTGGATAACATCAAACCGCCGAGCGTCACCAAGCTCTTATGGTGCCCGCGAACCAACATCAACTTGGTAAAAATATATTTATATTTTTTAAAACGTAAGTTTTTAAACGAATATATTTTCAGCTGTGGCCCGGACTGGAACCAGTTAAATCGAAACCGTTGAATTTTGGCGATGCATTTGTGTGGAAACCCGTACCGGAAACAGTAATCGCGCAAATCCGTTTCGATTACCAAATCGATTAATTGAAATCTAACCTAGAAACCATTACTGCACGAAATATTGGGCTATAAATTACAAAATATTTACGATGTGGGAGCCAAATACATTCCGATGACACCCAAACCACCTCCAGATCCGGATGTATGTGAAATAAAAAAAATAGAAAAAAAGTAAAAATTTCTTTAAATTGATGAAATTATAATTTCTTTTATTTCAGTGCGCCTTGATGCGAGTTATATCGTTTGTGAAAGCTCGCGAAAGTTGTTCCGAACTACCCCAACAGAAAGACTTTAAACACTTGTTTGAGTCTCCAACCATGGATCCGAGAAAGTTTTTTGTAGATATTAATTCAACATTAATTCGATTAATGATGAGAAATTTTTAGTTTATTATATTTACGTTCAAGAACCCGTATCCAGAAATCCCGGAGATTATTCCGTTGCCGATAACTTCGGAATTCGAGCAAGAATACGCTCTGTATCCTCTCAACACGTGGCAACGAAAAGATGAGCCCAAACCCGACCTCGCGATTGACGTAAACGATAATAATAATAATAAACGTAACCTTTTCCGTCGTTTCTAATAGGATTTTTAACAGAAATTGGCCGAAAACGTCCTGAAATGCCAAACCATCAGCATCGCGCAAACTGTCGACGATATCGTCGGGCCCGAAACGAAAACGACGTTCCCTCCGCGAGCGAAATTCGAATTGGAGCTACCAACCGTCGAAAAGGAACCAAACGAGGAGAGTAAAAAGCTGCCAATCTCAACACACCTCCAGTAAAAAAAATAAAAAAAAAAAATCACTTTTTTAATCAAAAAATGAAAACATACAGAATGACCAATGCGTTTCTCCAAGCGCAAGCGTTAGCCGACGCAACCACCGTGGAGGAAATGCTAACTTGTTCCGATAATCATAGTCATACTTCCTCATCAAACGCACCGAATTAAATTTTGTCACGCGAGTCACGCTGTAAAATTGCCCGAATTGCGAAAGCAAACTTCGCCGCATTGTTTTGCAGGTAGGCAGGGAAGTGACGCACAGGCGGCACTTTCTGTCGTTGGAATGAATGAATGAATGAATGAATAAAGGGAAGTGGTTATTTGAAACGAGTAAAGTTTAGTAATGGTTTTTGACGCCAGCGACATGCCGCGCGAGTCAAGAGGCATGCGGTGTCCGTGTGCATTTCGTGACTCGTGGCCACAATCGAAACTGCCCCTCGCTGCGCACTTGCCCTCCTAAATGTTGTAACGTGTCATTGCCACTACACCATCTCGCCGCGCACCATCGCAACCACCGCAGCCGCCGCAGCCGCCTCTCTCGCACACACCGCGTCGAAAAATGACTAACACCTGCACCTGGTCCGCGTTTGCCTTCTTCACCGTCGTCACGTTCGTCCTCTTCATTACCACCAAATCGTTGCGGGCTTTACCCGAGAGCACGTGCGAAACGTTGCCCTCGTTTATCCACATTATCAAAGGTAATAATAAATTTTTTTTTTTTTAATTTTTAATTTTTAATTTTTTTTTAATTTTTTCCCGCAGAGGAATATGACAGTCGAACGAAATTGGTGCGCACGTGCGAAGGAGACGTGGCCGTCAACAAGTGCGAGGGAACCTGCACCTCTCAGGTGCAGCCCAGTGTGACAACTTCGACGGGATTTCTAAAAGTATTTCATTTATCTTTTTCGTTATTTTCTGACGTAATTTCAATTTGCGTTTTTTTTTAGGAGTGTTATTGTTGCCGCGAATCGTATTTGCAAGACCGCGAAGTCGTTTTGCGACGTTGTTTCGATTTCGACGGCGAAACTTTGGCGGGCGATTTGTCGCTAATGAAAATCCGACTCAAGGAACCGGCTGAATGTCAATGTTACAAATGCGGGGAGTAAAACGCCAACGCGAAAAATTGAAATTTCACGTTTGTTTTCTTTGAAAATTCAATTATAGACTGTAGAACTCTAGAATAAAATCATTATCTTAAATTCCGCTTTGTCAGATTAACCCCAAAAAAAAAATGGCGGCTCGCTCGAAAGGGAAGAGGTAAGGTGCATTTAAATTCCTCCACCCCCAGAAATCGCAGTAACCAAGACGACAAAAAGCCGGCCAGCGCCTAAATGAAGCAAACAACACTACGCCGTAGTATGCAGACGGGCCTTAATGCGTACTACATTGAAATAAAATTAGGTCCTAGTTGCCCCCGTGAGCGCCTGCCCCTTTTAATGGACACCCCGCGCGTTCACGATGACTGTCAATCATTGGCCCGTGTCCATAAGCACTCAGGTTTCGAGGGGAGGGAAAAAATCGCGCGGCGCGGCACACGCGTTGCAGAAATCGAGTTGATCACTCCTTAATTTTTCACCGGATCCGAACGGACTCGCTCGCAGGTAATGCGTTTCGAGGCTCAATTCAATCATTTGTCTACACCGGGATCTTGTTATTGCTTCTTTATCTGCGGGGGGGTCTCGAACGAAATGAGTTATTTCGCAATAACGCGTTGCATCGTGGGAGTTTCACGAATTTAGAATTTATAAATTTCGAGAATTCGTTATTAACTCGATGGGTTTCCTCGTTAATGATTAATTGCGGTTATTTTTCAAGTCGCATCATGCACGCTCTAGTACTCGCAGTCGCCATCGTGTGCGCGTTTGGGAGCGGACGAGCAACGGCCGACGAATGTCACATTACGCCGGTCATCCACGTTTTGAAATATCCGGGTTGCAATCAGAAACCGATACCGTCGTTCGCCTGTCAAGGAAGGTGCACCTCCTACGTTCAGGTAAGTTAATGAGTGTCATCGGTGGTCTTGTAAATTAAGGGGGAAATTGAATTTAGGTATCCGGGTCTAAAATGTGGCAGATGGAGCGCTCGTGTATGTGTTGTCAAGAAATGGGCGTGAGAGAGGCCAATGTGACTCTGCACTGTCCTCACGCCAGGCCGGGAGAACCGAAGTTTCGTAAAGTGACCACTCGAGCACCCGTCGACTGCATGTGTCGACCGTGTACGTCGGTTGAAAAACATTTAGTTTTGCCTCAAGAATCGGCGCCCTGGTTGTCGGATCCGAATTTCAACGACGCCATTTTGAGCGTTTGAACAGTAACATTTTATTGTTTCATTATTGTGTATCGGTGGTAACGTTAGAAAACAAGTAAGAAATTGTACGTGAAAGTATCAAAATGTCGCTTTACAAAAATGAAATAAGTTTACCAAAAATTTGCTCGTGTTTGTTCGTTCACTTTTTCAGACGCAAATTCTTCTCTACGCTGGAAATGGTAAAAAATCTTTAGTTTCTCGATGTATTTTTCAGGCATGTGTAAACGTTACCTCGCTAGGTATTCGCTAACGCTGTTAAATCCGTACTGTTTGGCTTCGTGGATCATGATTCCCGTGCAGGTGCTGCCTTGTCTTTGCCGACAAAAACTGCAGTTGCAAATTCCACGACATGGCGGACAAATCCAATCCTTTAAAAGAAAAAAAAAAAAAATCTAAAAATCAGTTTTAATCCGTTTAAACGTTTAGTAACCCTTACTGGATCTAATAATGACTCTTTCACGCCTTCACCGTACCGATTACGCAAACAAGGCCCACAAAACTGCAAAAAAAAAAAAAAACAATGTTTAGAATTTTGTTTACATTACGGCCGCCATTTTTAATTTTTACTTGGCCACGAACTCCGCTGCAGCGCGATGAGCGACAATTCGTTTTCGAGTCTAATGTTTTTTGCCGGCATTGGTGACAACTCGTGCCCTTTGAAGAAATACAAATTAACAAATTAACAAAACGCGGGTTATTTTTATTTTCGTCTTTCTTACGAGTTCGGTGCAGTAAATTTTGTCGCTCGTTGCTACGGCAACGTTGTCGAGCATGTCATCCGTAATATCATCGGCGGGGATTATTACGTGATCTGTTCTTGGCCGCAGATGTCCGATGTCTGCTCTGGTTTTTTCTTTTTTGTTGTTTGATTTCGACTTGGGCGCCGCATCGGAAAGCGAAGGCTGAAAATATTCCAAAAAAAATCGTTTCAGCCGTTACTCGTTTCTAATATCGCACATTGCACGCGCCTTGATGCTAAACCAAATATTTGTTATATTTTTGCTTATTACCCTGATTCCACTTAGTAATTCTCTGTCGATGATCAGCTGTAATCTTTCCAATGTTTGAGCCATTCCGCTTGAGTTTTTTCCGTTAGTTATAAAACCTTCAAACACCAGGAAGAAGAAAAGGCAAATTTTTTAAATCCTCGCTCGTTGCTACGCGACAGCTGGACGACCAACCCTAACCGCGCAGGCGCACGCAATGGCGGCGGTTTGTTTATCGCCGAATAAACATCGAGCGGTTCATTTGAATATATTTTGGAGAAAATAATTGCCACAAACACTTCTTTGACCAGGATCAGTATGGTAAGTACTTTAAAATTTTTATTGATAAGGTACACGAGCGATAATTTCAACACAATGATTTTAAAATTATGAAATAATGAGCAAAATGAGTTGTTCAGTCCTCGTCGTCGTCCCCGCCATTTTTTTCGCGACTAAAAAGACGTAAAAATGTTTATTCATTTCGCTAAACAACGTTTTAAACAGTAAAATACCTTTCCAAATAATGGCGCACACTTTTGTACCCAAAATGTTTAGCTTCGTGTATCATAATTCCTGTACTGTTGTAGCCTTCTCTGTTACGGCAAAAACTACAATTGCAAATCCCACGGCAAGGTGGACAAGCCCACGTCTAAAAATTAAATTAAATTAAATTAAATTAATAAATAAATACATTTTTTCTTTAATTTTTCTTACCGGATCAAGCAATGCACTTTCCACCGTTTCCCCGTAACGATTGAGTAGGCACGGCCCACAAAACTATTTAAAATTAAAAGTTAATTCATTTTTGTTGTTAATTTTGATGAAAATATTTGTTGATTTTTACCTGGCCGCGAATGCCAAAACATTCTTTCGACCGGCAGTTGGTTTTGGTATCGATAGTTTTCTGCCGGCATTGATGACAACTACTCCCCTACAAATTACAAATTGTCAAACGTGAAATAATTCAATGTCGCTTCAAATTACCGTTAAGGAATTGTAGATTTTTTTGGTACTACGTTGGGCAATTTTCCTGAGCAGTGAGTCCGTGACATCTTCGACCGGGATGATCACACGATCGAGTTGATAGCCCGATGGGAACTGAAGACGTTTGCGCTTCGTGGGTCTGACTGCGCCGTCGTTACTTCCCTGAAACAACATGAAAAACAAGTTCAAGTTCAAATCCGCACGTTATCAGTAAAATTATTGCGTACCTCGTCCCAACTTGTCATTTTTCTCTTTTTCTCTAAAGCAGCAAGTCGAGCACTTCCTCTTGTCCAAGTTACTTTTGGTGTATAAGGACTCGATCGAAGAGAAGATGCGGCCGAACCCGCGCGAGAGCGAGTTCTGGGCGGTGAATAATCCCTTAGGTTGCCGCAAAAATAATCGCGTTTTTTGTACGCTTTTTTCGGAGCTGTACGATCGCGCTTCTGGATACACAATACAGGTTAATAACGTCAAAATGTTTGTTTTCGTCGTTTTAATTACCTTCGGTTTAATACCCTCATCGTCCATGAATTGATTTATGTCGGTTAAAAATTCTTTGAGCTGTAAATAGTAATAAACAATTTAAAATGTTGTGACGCGACATTTTATCGCTTTTTCCAAACCATCTTATTGTTTTCACTTATGTTCTTCTCCACCATTTGTTCGTACGGGCTGAGCTGATCCATTATGACGCACTTGTTTGCCTTAAACAACGAGAATTGGGGCAATCCAACTTAAGTATCAATTAAAGATGACTAAAAAATTAGTAAAGCAACTCGATCGCAACAAATTTTCAGCTTACAATTCGTCCGAAAGAAGATTGTTGTTTTTTGAGAACGAAACAAAGCTGCTTTTGATCCTTAGCTCGATCGGCGTGGCGTCTTTTCTTTCCCGCCTATTCTTATTGGCGGTGCACCTGACATCTTACGACGGAAACTTCAACCAAATTCGAGTTTTAATTTTAAAATTGTGTTACCGGTTTTTAATTTATTAATTTTGGAAAGTTTTTAGTTAATTTTTAATCCGCTTTGAAATTGTGTTTACTTTTATGTTTTTTAAAAAAAAAGTATTTTTATTTCTTTCCGCTAGTTGGAAACAATCGTTTGTAATGGCACCGAAGTCGTAAAGTTTGTAAATAAAAATTTATTTGACGTCATGACAGGTTGTAGGATTGGAGGATCAAATAGAAAGGGATTTTTAAGCCGTTAATATTGTTTGACTTCAAAGGTTGGTCGCGAGTGATACGATGATAGTTGCGAGAATGCGCCATCAGTGCCTCGGCAGCCTCAACATCAACAACCTCCGGACGGCGCTCGGGCATCCGCGTCGTGGCTTCTTCCTGCCGATCGCTAAGAAACTCGACAAATTCGAGTTAACAAGTAAATTTTCGACTTTAAGCCCGTCTCAATCATGAATGTTGACATCAGTGGTTAGTTTATTTTTAGATGTTAATTGTAGCGCGGTAGACTAGATTTAATTTGCTGTAAATTGGTGAATTTTCATGTGATGGCAGATATGAGAATTTCGTACGACCAAAAGTCGTTGAGAGAAGACTCGTTGTTTGCCAAAGAACCGATTGCACAGTTTCAAAACTGGTTCGACGTGGCGTGCCAAAACCGGGAGATTGTAGAAGCGAATGCCGTGTGTTTGGCAACGGCTGCCAAGTACGTATCGTGACAATTTATTGATTTAATCATTTAATTTTTTTGAAATTTTGTCTTTTTTTTTTTTTTTTTTTTAGAAATGGACGTCCGTCGTGTCGCATGGTGTTGCTCAAAGCGTTCGGGAAAGACGGGTTTAAATTTTACACAAATTACGACAGCAGAAAAGGCGGAGAATTGGTAAATTTTATTTCTCGCCAAACTTGTCGTAATTAATAATAGTTTGTGGTTTTTTTTTTTTGTCAGGAAGAAAACCCATTTGCTGCGCTCACTTTCTTCTGGGCGCCTTTGCACCGTCAGGTACGGATCGAAGGATCCGTGAGAAAGTTGTCGGAGGATGAGTCAGTCGCGTATTTCAATAGCAGACCCCGGGACAGCCAAATTGCCGCGTGCGCCAGTGCGCAGAGCACGAAAATCGCTGGAAAATCAGTGCGAAATGAGCGAAATTTCGTTCTTTCTTCTCGTAATTTTTAATTAGTTGAATTCTCATCACGATAGGAATTGGAAGAAGAGTTTTCTTTACTCGCGGAGAAATATTCGGACGAGATGAAGGCGATTCCAAAGCCGTCAAATTGGTATTTTAGTCGGGGAAGACGTAAACGTCAAATGTCTATTTCTTGTTCGTTTTGACAGGGGTGGATTTCTAGTCGTTCCCGACAGAATTGAGTTCTGGCAAGGACAGAAAAATAGGATGCACGACCGAATTCGGTTCAGGAAACCATCATCGGCCGATGTGATCGATAATCGACTCATTTACGCCGGCGACGACGGATGGATTTTTGAGAGACTTTCACCTTAGACGAATATTTATATATTTTATTTTATTTTAATTTTATTTTACAGTATTTATTCACGTTCGTTTGGGTCGTAATTGAATAACATTTCTCTGGAGACCTAAAACACATGTAAATGATAAGATATGAAAAAATGTTGACGTTGAAATGATTCCATCGATTACCTCCTTCCGTACTCCACACGGTACTAGCGTCGAAAAAGCCATCCTGCGTAACCAATTGCGTAAATTGTTGAATACCGCCTCCCAAACCAAAATAAAAGGCTTTCGCAGCCAGATACACGACCCCGTCCGGTTTTAAAACCGATCTCAAGACGTTGTAAAGGTGTTTGTGGTGTTGCGGATTGTAAATCGTTTCCGAAGTCAATATTACGTCGTATCTGCGAAGGAAATACGATTGAAAAGACGGGCGACAAAAATTCGTATTTTAATTACTTGGTTTCGTGTTGTTGTTCGTGCGTGAGGTGGTTTACAAGAGAGACCCAATCGCCCGCGTAGAATCGACACAAGTTTGGTAAAGAGTCACGATGCTCGGTCGATGCGTTGAAAATCGCGTTTGGGACCGTCAACGTTTCTAATACATCGGAATTCTGTTGTAAATTAGGAAATAAGATTTTATATTTTATATATTTTTTATTTTCTACGAACAAAATCTTGAAAATGAACGCACGTTGCTCCTTTTTTCAAAGCGTAGAGACCGGGTAAACCCGCGCCACAACCTAACTGATGGAAGAACGAGTTTTGAATCGGTTTTAAACCAAATCGATGGGACATTTTTACCTCTAAAACGTTCTTCGATTCAAATTGCACGTTGCTCGTGATCAAATATCGACACAAATCGAGGCTGCCTTCCCAAATTTTTAAACCACCTTCGTATTTTCCGGCTATTAGATCGGAATGCGAACTAATTGCTTCGCAAATCGACGTCGAGTTGTTGCATTTTCGTTCAGCATCCGAAGGTCTAACGGTTAACAATGTCGTATCGCCGCCCAATTTAATTTTGACGGGGGAACACTCTCGGGCAATCTGAAATCAAAACCGAGTTGTGTGTTTTTATTTTTATTTTAATCGATCGAATTTTACCTCGAAGTGTTTATCATTTATTTCGATGGTTTGAACAGGCACAAGTTGTTGTTGCTCCACACGATCGCTCTTCGCATCTACTGAAATATTTACATCACTTGCTAAAAGATAGGATGTAATTAATTTCGGAACAAAATTCATTTCATTTATTAACCTTCTTGCGAATGGAATTTGAACTCAAAAGCCATGAGGGAGACCGAAATGGATTTATTCACAAACCGGAAGTTCACTAGTTCCTGGATGCTGTAATGGATCGTATTTTGTTTAGCAACTCTGAGTAATCGAAATAGAGCGTCTTTAGATTTTGTTGCAGGTTTTACGCACCAGATTTCGCCATCCACCGCTTCCTGTTGCGCAGACGCTTGGGCGCATCAGTTTGGTTTCATTTCGTGTTGGACGTCGGTATTGGCAGTGTTGCTTCTTAAAGCGGGTAGGATTTTAAATTTTAAAGTTTTTAAAGTTCTATCGATGTTATTTGTAAGAGTTTTTTAAATTTATTTATTAGGTTAGCCTTGAGTTGTTTTAACAATTATCAAGTTAATCTCGATCCGTTGCCTGTCGGAAAAAAGCTGCATAAAAAAAAAGAATTAACGATGCGCTAATAGAGTTGTGCCAGTGCCATTATCAGTAGTAATCGGTCAATGGGATGCCATAGGATTTGTTAGTAAAAACCAGCAAAAGGTGGCGACTAGGATCCAGCCACCAATCCAAGGCGATAGGGGTTTGTTACGCGCTTCGCGATTGGCCGGATGAACCATGGCCGTTTTGTAACGCCCTCCTCATTGGTCTTCAGTATCTGACGCAGCTGATTACCAGTTGAAGCAATGGCGGGAAGACAGGAAGCACGCGTGCATTGTCGTTTCTCGCAAATGTTTCTCCGTAGTGAAATCCTGGCGTTTTCGTGAGAGAAGATTTTCCGAGCACAGTATGGGTAAATAAATTTATTTTCTATCTCAAACTAACTTGAAATACACTCGTGCGCTTGCATCGGCTCGAGAACAAAGGGAGGCCTCAGAATGTGGATTGAATGCACTTTTTCTGCCATTAGCGCAAACGTTTGAGCTGTAACGAGACTGAAATCATTTTTTTCAAGATTTATCTTGTGGAATTGTACTTGCCATTACTGAGCAATTGAATTTGTTGGTCCAACAGAGCACGAAAATTTTTTTTAAAGTAAAAATTTGTTCTATTTATTTCCTTTTATGACATATTCTAATTATTCACTTACTTAATATCGTTTCACTTGCAAAGAAATTTAGCAAGGTCAAAAAATAATTAAAATTGAAATAATAGGAAATGTAGAATCGATTTATTTGTGGACTTTCCTTTCTGTTTAGGTTTGAGGATGGGACTCGGAGTAAACACGGCCAAACTCAGCTAATGGCAGCAGCTGTTGTATCATGTCCAAGTCACTCGATTGGGTCCGTCGTGTTCGACCAGCAAAGAATCGTGGCAATCCGAGTGCAATTTTCTTTTTATTTTGCCATTCTACTTTTCTTGCATCATCTTAAAACAAGATGAATAAATTAAATTAAGTTTACCATTTTTAAATGTCTGTACATTAAATTCGTACTTGATTAGTAAAGAAATGTAAAATCTGTATTAAGCCAACCGGCCTCAGTGATTCACATTTGCCTCGAATGCGAGGCAAATTATGTTTTGTACGTGTACTTTTATCTCAATACCTTTTAGATGAATTGAATTATCGTATCGTTAAACATTTATAATATTGATCTATGACTGCATCTACAAAAACATAACAAACTAAGCGTTGAGTTTAGTAGAAAGTAATAATTTATTAATCAGTTAACAACAAATAACGTCGAGTGTGAAAAGTGTCATCAACTCAAAGACGTCAAATGCAGGTGCTTTTTTTTAGTTCCAACTCTCAGTACGTTTATAAACACCTCGATTTGTTCTTTGAAAACTGATATAAAATATGGAAATGAAACGATTGTGTGAGCGATTTTGAACTGGTACTAAAGCGCTAAAGTTTGTTACCGTTTAATGATGCAGAAATTAATGAGCCATAGTTGAAGGAAATTGTAGTTCACTCGTGACTATTACAACTTGACAAAATAGCCAAGGATATGGAGACAAGTACGTAAGGAGCTTGATCTAATACTTACGTTACTTAGCTCGACATTTTCGGAATGTAATACGACGAGATACGGTTTCTAAACCACAATCGGTATAAGCAGCCATCAATTCGAAGTACACTACGAACAAAGTAACAAAGGCGCAATTTATTCAACCGAGATGAACATTTTTCAATCATTGCTATTGAGGAAAATAATAATTTAAATATTTCATCTGAGCTTAAGTTATGAAAGGCTGCCTAACTGAATTAGGTTGGTCAGCACTATAGGGACTGGGAACAAAATTGAAATATAAATATTTGCCATTTTTGTAAATATTGTCAAATTTGTAAATTTTTGATTATTTAAAAAAAAAAATTTTGTGTTGCTCATTTTTGAACATTTGCCATACTGTCGCTGCATTATCATTTAAACATTTTCTGAAGAAAGGAAGAAGACAAAAGCAGTCGAGAAATAATACTTATTTTTTTTAGCAACTAAAGTGCAATAACTAATGAAACAAACTCGTGCGATCAACATACAGTTTCAAAGTATTTCCTACGAGTGGCCACGCGTAAGTTCTGGCAAGTTGTATCAATTACCCTAATCCCCCCTCGTAGTAGTTTCATTATCGTTTTGATTACTGAAGATTGGTTGATTAAAAGGCCTACGTTTTAGTTAATTGTTCGTAAGTTTAAGAGCGTCATTAAAAATTTTTATTTCTTAATCTCCATTGTAGAGATGTCTGCAGTAAAAAGAGACTCGTCTACAACAATAGTTGGTCTAAGTTGCGTCTGTTTTTACAGCGAGAGACAGAGACGTAGATCCCAGTTTCATTTCTGGTTATCAATCCTCCGAGAGCAATGAAAATCGAATCAAATGGAATGGATGCAAATTGATCTATGCAGACATGTTTCATCACTTTTTTCCCCAGTAAGAATTTGTTTGTCATTAGGGACGTTATGTATGTGAAAAAAGTGGATGGAACCATGAAAAGTTCAAATAGAAATTAGGTGGACGAGTGAGCTTGTGAATGCCCACAACCCCCTGTCCTTAGTTTAAGAAATAAAGGTAAAAAAGCAGCGAACTAAACTTAAAAATTTAAGAAGTAAATGTGAAATAAAGTAGTAATTCTTCATTCAAATTTATTGAAATTTGACCAACATATTTCTGTTTGCGTATCGTCCGGAACTACTTTGCTTATCCCATGCTCGGATTTACTCGGGTAATCTATACGTAATTACCGTAGTAATAAAAACAAGTAATTTATTGGTGGTAAAGAATCCTGGATTTTATTTCTTACTACTGGATCTTAAACGAAATTGAAACAAGATAATTTTAATTTGTTATTATTCGATAAATTGTAGTTACCATTTTTCTATTTCGTATTTACAGATTGAACTTACAGTGCCGTTTATATGTCGCCGAGCTTTTTGAGTGAGTACATTTTTCAAAGTTAAGTAATTTACAGCGGAATGAATTTACGATGTTACAGATTTATTCAGGGGCTTTTCAAAAAAGAGAAACTCGAGCAAGAAAAGTAAACAGAACGGACAAATTTAATTCTCAAATCTGGTAATTTGATACACAATTTGTATTTTTTGTATTGCTTTAAACAATGAGTACAGTTATTTAGAGATATTTGTGCTGTATAAATTTTTAAAACTTTGTATCACAAGTTCTTACAGAAAATAAAATTGTGTTTAAACTTAACGATGGTGAGCATCGTATCAGCACTTGCGTTTCACGAGCCAAGTTGTTGTTTTCCGATCATGGGCGACAATGCGAGTCCTTTGTGTTTGTTGGTAGAGCTTAGCTTGCACTCTTTGAAAACTTATTTTATAGCCCATGGGCGACAATACGAGTCCTTTAAACTCGGTTGCGCAGTGATTTGTGATTGAACAGTGCCTTGTGATAGAGCACGACAACTAGCGACAGGACGACACCTAATGATACAGTATGCAGTCTAGCAATAGGACGACACCTAATGATACAGTATGCAGTCTAGCAATAGGACGACACCTAATGATACGGTATGCAGTCTAGCAATAGGACGACACTTGATATGACGTGCATTCTAGCAATAGGACGACACTTAATGATAGGACGTGCATTCTAGCAATAGGACGATACTTGATGATAGAGCATGCAGTCTAGCAATAGGACGACACTTAATGATAGAGCATGCAGTCTAGCAATAGGACGACACCTAATGATAAAGCATAGTCTTGTAGAAGGACGATACCTGATGATAGAACATGCAGTCTTGCAGTAGGACGACACTTAATAATAGAGCATGCAGGCTAGCAACAGGAGGGTACCCAATGATAGAGCTTAAAGTAAAGCTTATCGCCACTAGTTATAATGTCTAACGGCAGGACGGTACCTAGTGATGGTTGTACCACAATGCCCAGCAACAAAACGATGCCATGTGGTACAGTGCAGCAACAGCATAACTAGGGTCTTACAGTGTAATATCTCTTCTTGTACAGCATAGACTAACGAAAGGACAACGCAATAAGTAAACAAGAGAACAAACGAAAGGACGAATACTTATGGCACATTGAGAAGGAATAGGAAGGCACATTGTATTGACAAGGTAAAGAAGGAAACATAATAGTACAAAACGAGAAAACAAGGAGCAGGAACAAACATAACGTTAAAGTATATTGACAGGGACAGAAAGAAACATAACGGTAAAGTATATTGACAGGGACAGAAAGAAACATAACGGTAAAGTATATTGACAGGGACAAAAAGAAACATAACGGTAAAGTATATTGACAGGGACAGAAAGAAACATAACGGTAAAGTATATTGTCAGGGACAGAAAGAAACATAACGGTAAAGTATATTGACAGGGACAAAAAGAAACATAACGGTAAAGTATATTGACAGGGACAGAAAGAAACATAACGGTAAAGTATATTGTCAGGGACAGAAAGAAACATAACGGTAAAGTATATTGACAGGGACAAAAAGAAACATAACGGTAAAGTATATTGACAGGGACAGAAAGAAACATAACGGTAAAGTATATTGACAGGGACAAAAAGAAACATAACGGTAAAGTATATTGACAGGGACAGAAAGAAACATAATGCTACAGTACGTTCAAGAAAAAAGTCCATAATAAATTTAGGATTAGCATCATTTAACCGTATCAGGTACACAAACAATTACCTCTGAGATTAATCCCATACCAACCTAGAAAAAACACAATACCAAATTAGAAATCTGCACATACTAGGCTGGTACTACAAAATTTGGTTGACTTTAATGTTAAAACATACCCAATAGGTTCAGGATGATAAATAAATATCAATTTACAGCTACTATACAGGTTAATGCAGTACCTTTACTTTTTACAACCAATACAACAAAATTATTGAATACACACTACACAAAGGAATATCAAATTGGTGACTTTAACTATCTTTTGGTAAAGAGAATATTCCAAGTGTGAAAAAGCACCATTTTTAGTGCTAATTCACACTCAGAACATTCCTTTAAGTTCGTTGCCACTAGATTTAGGTAAGAAAATATTTTGTAACCGCCAGCGTCCTTTTAATTTAACCGTTCTATGTTCTGCCAGCACTTTGTCGGCTTTTTTAAATCGTTTCACAATTAAAGTACAATGTCACTATGAACTAAACCAAATTCGTCATAAACAGAAAAATTTTTAAACACATTAATTTTTGTAAAAATGTAACTAACTCTTATTGAATTGCTAATTGAATTTCTAAAGAAACAACTAGTTTCATGCAATTGATCAGTTCCTGCCTGATTGGTTAGTTTAAAACTATTTTACATTGATTGGATAAAGTCAGTTCTATAAATGATTATAGTAAAATACCATTTATATTTTCTTATTGGGGATAAAACATGTACATTTAATCGTCTTGGTGGGATGATGGTGAGTGATGAAAGATTTCTCCGCAAAACCGTCTTGCTGGTAAAAGATTTTATAGAATTTCGGTTTTTAAGTTTATTGATTGATAGGCAATATCCAGTGTGCGTGACGAAACAACGACACTTATCGTATCATATTTCCAATTGTTGCATACTGTATGCGCAAAAATATACATATATTTTTTAAATCTATAAATTCTTAATATTAAGTTGTATAAAATCTTCCCCTTTATGTCTACTCCTGGTATTTTCGCCGTGAAACTCATTGCGCTGACTTTTACTGGCAGAAAATCTCATTCGCGTTGAAGTAGGTCATTTTTATTTTCAAGCGGCCCGCTCGATGACGTCACTCCACTCGGCCGCACAACCTGAAAATAAATATTTACTCGTTATATTTCGAATTTAAAAAACCACCAGCTAAAATTACCAGCAAACAATAACTTAAAATACCGATAATAACGTTAATGATGTTTCTGGACAATCGAAAGGAACACGAACGTGTAAAAAGCGGTCGCCGTGACGGAACTGACGTATCCGCACAACAACGGCCGTTAGTGACGCCTTCCCACAATGCAACGACAAAGCGGATAGTTACAAGATGGCTCAAACGTGAACCATCGCGTGGTCATCCGTCCGTTCAAAATGAAGGTAGAAAAACGGTACAATTTTTCGCAACGTGCGAAATTCGCACTTTGTTTGAACTTAGAATAAAGAGTGGTGTAACATTTTTACTGAAATTTTGCATCAAATTGACAAATTTCTATAAATTTTCTATCGGAGGGACCTCTTTTTTTCTAACAGCACGCGCATTTAGTCTGGGAAACCATTTGGTGAAACAACAAGGTGGCTGCCCTGGTAAGGCTGTAGTTGTATTTTAGATATTATTATTTTTAGATATTCTTTTGTATTAGGACCCTGCAAACAAGCTGGACCAGGACTGTAAGGCGGCTGATGATTTTGCGATAAGTTATTTAAATGTCGTCATGTACGTATGAGAAAACAATACCAACAAAATTAATACTCATTTACCGTTTTATTTTGTAGAAATTAGTCAAACTGTCCTCGGTTTCTAGAAATAACAACATGAAAGTACGCTGTGTAACTTGATTGAATGTATTTTAACGACAAAACATAAACTAAATCATCCTTATTTTTATTACAAAATGTAAAAACTATGTCTAACATAAAGGTGTTAAATCATTCGTTTTGTGTTTGTTTATTTTATTACGTTAACACAACCCGTCAGTTTTGAAGTTTGACCAAGCTTTTCCACTCACTTTTCCACCTACAGTACTTTTCTCACGTACTTAATGTCCCTTTTTAAAAATTAACTCGCTCTCCTAATTGTAAAATGAAAGAAACCAACTTAAGGCATGTCTACAAACATCAGTTTGTTTATATTAGGGATGGGACGAATCCTAAATTTTCTCGAATCCTTCGAATCTCCCGAATCTTTATTACAAGAATAATAAGAAAAAATGGAAAAATAAGATAAAGGGGTAATAAGTTACAAATTTAAGACTGATTGATGTTGATTAATGTCAACAAATTATTTTCTTTTATATTCAAATCATTTAACTTACATATTTGGACCAAAAACATTACGAATTCAAGAAAATTCTCTTTTCTTAAATGTTTTTGAGAGCATGCCAGTCTAATTATTAGAACGGAGTGGCTATTTCTACACGAAATCGTGTGGAAATAGCTACAATGCTATTTCTACACGATTTCGTGTAGAAATAGTCCACGTGCTATTTTTACACGATTTCGTGTGGAAATAGCTACATGCCATTTCTACACGAATTCATGCTATTTCTACACGAATTCATGCTA